>ML792944.1:258642-289131 GCA_009831015.1 Picea engelmannii
TTCAAGAAGCTAATTGAGATAGATCTAGTTGGCAACACCGATGAGGTCCAAGACCCGAAATTGATACTCAACTCGTTGTTCTTAACCAAGCAAGCATTTGATGAACAAGTTGAGATATTTAAAGGGTTGTCATTTGAAAAATTCTATGTCATTCTTGAATATGGTGAAGATGACGTGGAAAACTGGATAGTTGATTATTCGATCAAAAATCAAGATATTGAAGAAGCATTGCAAAACATTTCTATTGATCTATGGGACTTGGAAGGTGAACTCTTCAATATAAAAATTCGGCATGAAATCAACGTGGAACCAATGAGGAGCTACATCAAGGAGTGGTTCAAAAAGGTTGTCGACAAGCTCACCAATGAAGGGAAAAGGACGACTGAGATGGTTCCTGTAACCACCGAGGAAAGCCATAAAAGGACATCAACGAGCTAGTGACAAACAATGAGATACCATCATAGTAAGTTCATACTGATCACATCTTTTTTTCTTTATCGAGCTCTTCATCCAGTTACTCCACCTCTTTAAATAGAAAGGTTTAACTAAGAATTGATATTTTCCTTTTTCTTCTTTCCAGGTCTTGCTACCTTCCGCAACCCACTTTCTTCTTTCTATGAACTTCATTCTTATGCATATTTTATTTATGGTCCACAGGAGCCCCAATCCCAGTCATTATGACAAACACATTTTAATTTCATAGAATATATATTGAACTATATATTTTTTAGAAATTCCAAGAGAGCTATTTTGGGAACAATCTCGATTGCACTTTATAACCCAGTTTTTTTTCTGAATATAAAGTATTTGAGGTTGATCTATCATTATCTCCTTTTGAGCTGCCCATGTATTACTCTGTCAAAGTTCTCTTATGCATGCAGATCATTTTTTTTTTTTTTATGTGATCAGAAATCTTTAGCCCTACTATTATGAATGTGAGGAATTATGTTTATTTGATTTAAATGTATGAATGTGTGTGTGTTTCCTGGTCCATTCTCAGGAACTCTCTTTTAAAAGAAAAATAAAAATATTTTTCGTTTTGTGTTATATCTATTTTATTTTGACAGACTTCTTTAAAAGTCCCACATTTTGGAAATCTCAGACAGAGGAGTACCATCTCTATAAAGATGAAGGAGGATTCACATCCTCGTGAGGTTGCCATTTCAGTCCTGACGGATTCAAGCGTCAACATTTTTGGCGACCATATTGGGGACATGAACTAAAAATTCAGAACCTGGCCCAACGTTTTGAAAGAAATATATGAGTTTACCCTAAGGTAACCAACCCCATTTAGAAATTGGAATGAATAATCAACAAAGCATTTTGCACCAATTGCATAATCTGGTAATATCAACATCCCATACTCGAGAAGAGTTAGAAGGGTCCTGACAGATCTTAGTCCAAGAAGAAGAAAGAGAAATTCTCCGAAGACAAAGGAGAGAAGAACGAAAAGATCGAAGAAATCGAAGATTGGCTAGAGTTGTACAAGAACAAGGTCAAGATTGAAGTTGGACGAATGCAAGGGACCCATCACTTGAAGTAAAATTAAACAACTCTTTGTCCCTAGAAGTGAAAAGTCTAATTCTGAAACATCCTTAAAAATGGTAGCAAGAGACAAACAACCCTGAATCGAACATCATGAGGAGAGACAAGGAGGAGAAATATATTTTGCAAGAAACCAAGGAATCCCAGGATTTGGAAATAAAAGGAGGGTGAGAAATTCCCCTCTTAATCTCATGGGTGAACAACACGAACTCCCAGTTCTACCTAAGGGCACCTTGAAGGAATTTTCTGGAGATGGGACAATCGATGCAAAGAGGCACTTGCATTTATTTCTTGATGTTTGTGACTTCCACCAAGTTTAACATGATGACGTCATGGTGAGGTTATTCTTGCAAACTTTATCAGAAAGAGATTATGAATGGTATACAACATTTCCCAGTAGATCCATTCTCTTGTTTAATGACCTCGAAGTTATGTTCCTAAATATGTTTTCCCCCCCAATTTCCTACCATACCCTCCTCGTAGACTTCACCCAGATTGGGTTAAGGAAGAACGAAAGGATACGAGATTTTAATCTCAGGTTCAATAAGACTTTGAGTAGAATCCCAGAAGACAAAATACCAAATGACTCGGTCATTCTCGGTTTCTATAAGAATGCAGCGCCCGAATGTGAAATATGCCACCAAAACATCCCAGATGGATACCCTAGAAGAAGCAATGACTAAGGCCACTGATATGAAAGAAATTATGATTGAAATGGGCACTGACCCCAACATTATATTGGGAAAAGTACAAAGATAGATGGGAGGATTGAATATTGATAATCAAGGAGCTTCCAGCTCGAGAAGAAACAAAGAGTTTAAACCTCGAGCAACTCAGAATAAAATGGCGGGAGGAGGATTTTTTAAGGGAACCATACCCGACGTAAAAGTTGACCCTGTGGCAACACAGGAAACAAAGCAGAGAATTGAGATTGTGCGAATGAATAGAACCATCAAAAAGATGCAGAACAAAATAACCAGGCTAAGAAGGGGAGATAATTACATGCCAAACCCAAGAATGCCAATTCCCAAACAAAGGAGAAACCCTCCCCCCGAAAACAGGGTCATATTCAAGAATATTGAAGACCCATCGAGACCAAGGGTTCCCAGACAACCCACTCCAAATGCGGTTGTTTTGGATGTTTTTTGTGATGATAAATCGATTGAGCAAGAATGTTATTACTTACCTGATGAATGCTCTGAGACAATGCATATGGACGGATGTGAGGCATCCATGTACATATATGGAAAGGGAGACACCGATCCTAACTCACAAGAACATGTCACCTAGACAAGAGGATTTGTAAATAAACCAAAGAATAAAGGCGCCTCCGACAAAGAAAAAGAAAAAGAAAAAGAAAAGGAAAAAGCTAGTGAAAAAGTGTCGAATGAGAAGGTGAAAATTGGAGCCACAAGGCAACCCATAGTGACAAGCTCAACTCAAATGATGTACAATGTCGTGGAGGACTTAAGTAAGTTGAGGATAACCTTTCCTTTTACATAAGTGGTGAAGATTCCTCAGCAGAGGAAGAATATCTTGAAGTTGTTGGATGATCCATCGGAAAGAACGAAAGTTGTTGTTACCACTCCAAAACATAACCAGATCTCGTCAACTGCTAAGCTAAGAAGTAAGGTTCCACCCTTCTACATCTCAATTGAAAACCATGATGTTGCGTTACATAACTTTTTAGTTGATACTGGTGCGAAAAATAATATAATGCCACTCACGGTCATGGAAGCATTGGGCATGAGTTGCACTAAATATTATGAAACTAGCGAGAGAATATATGCCATCGATTCGAGAAAGGTGTCGGCATACGGAGAAATCAAGGATTTTTATGCATGGATTACAACAACTCCCCATATCATCACGATTTTTAATATTATTGTGGTATACCTGCCTCCAACATATGAGGTTGTGCTGGGAAGAGATTGTAGCTCCATGATCAATGGATATATAATGAACAACGGTAGTTGTATGATGCTACCATGCAAGGAGGGAGCAATGATTAAAGTACCCCGAGAGCCCAGAAAACCTTTCTCCTTCAAGAAGAAGGATTGAGCTACGTTCCAAAGAGCTACGTTCCAAAGAAGAATGTTGGAGCTACGTTCCAAAGAGCCATGGACCATGCGTTCATCGGATTGATAAGAAAGTTCATGGTAGACTACCAAGATGACTTGACAATGCATTTAAGCAAAAGGGATAATCACATCCATCATTTAAGAAAAGTCTTTGAAAGATGTAGATCATACAACGTCTCTCTCAACCCAAATAAATTCTTGTTTGTTGTGACTCAAGGCAAGTTGTTGGGCCACATTGTATGCAAGGAAGGGATTTACATTTGTTGATTTTTCAATAAGAATGGTTAAGCATGAAGTTCATTCCATTTTAGCATTTTACTTAACCATAACCATTAATGTTGCAGCAACCAAGATCACAAGAAGAAACACCATGCACAAGAACACAAGAAGTATCCTGGGAAACCCTTCTAAACAAGGGAAGAAAACCCAACCAAATCCTTTGTTATATTCTTCATGAGAAAGACCTTCACCACCAAGAAAACCTAGCACACAAGAGGGTTCTTAAACCCTAGAAGACTAGCGCCCAAGAGATGTGCGCACTTTTCCTAAGAAGGTGTACTTGTTGAAATTTCCAAACTCACATGAAAGATATATTTCTCAATGGGGAATTTATCTTTACTTATACTAGACTTAGCCTATCAACATAAGTGTCTATTGGCACTACAGGGCCAACCTCACTAGCTTATAATATAATTAATATTAACCAGATTAATTATCTTTTACATTAATTACTAATCACATTAAGGTGGGGCCAACCTATACCCTTTACAATACAATTAGGGTTATAGGCAAGTCTGACTCTTGAATAATATAGCAAGGGATCTGATACACCCACTAGTGCTCATCCACTAGGGGCACATCCATAGGGATGTCCATATCTCTGGTTCACTACATTACACAGAAGAACTAGTTCTTCACACGTTCACTTGTGCTTGTCCATAGGCACGTCCACTCAACATATCTTCTTTCCCACTACATCACACAAGAGAGTCATCTGGAGTTTCTCGTCAACTTTGTTGCTCAAAGGAGCCTAATACATCATCTTCATTTCTTTTCTCATGACGATGCACCCAACACTTTGGGATTTCACATGTTCACCTTGTGCTCAGCCACAAGCACATCTAACTCAACAAATCGCCTTTCCCACATGATAATCATCTGGAGTTCTTCTCAACTCTCTAAATGGAGGAGGTCATCTCTACGTTCCATCTCTGTCTCAGATAGGAACCACGTACCTTTCTTAGGGGATTTCTCTTACGTTTGTAAGCTGGAGAAAGTCTCACATAGCTGCAATGATCCACATCTCTCAGGTTTGTAAGACAGAGAATGTCTCACATAGCTGCAATCATCAACACTCCCTCTCAACTAAGGAGGCATTCTTCATCATTCCAAGTCTCACACGGATGTACTTTGAATTTTTTCTTTGTTGGAGTCATCAACACTCCCTCTTAACTAGGGAGGCATTCTTCACCAAGTTAGTTTTTTGAATATGTCTGCAATCTGCTCATGTGTAGGAAGGTACTGCATGTGTACGATTTTCCTCAGTATCGTATATGTGATATAAGGATATTTCATCTCATCGTGTTTTGCTCCATCAGGAAACATTGGGTTCTCAAGGAGATTTACACACGACTCTTGGTTATCATCATAGGATCCATATCATGGTCAAGTAAATCTGTCAGAAGCTTGTGAAGCCACATTGTTTCGCACACTCGATGCTATATACTCTGTCTCTGTGGTACTCAAGGCCATAGAGTTTTGTTTCCTGCCGCATCAGAAAACCATGGAAAACTTCACGGTAGAACATCAACTGGATGTGCTCTTCTAGTCCACTGTACTTTCTGCTCAATCTGAATCGACATATCTTGCAAACTCAAGTTCACATTGGAGGCATATCTCAGGCCATATCCAACTGTGCCTCGTATATATCTTAATACATGTTTTGTTGTTGTCTAGTGAGTCTGTCTCGGTTGATTCATGAAATGACTAAGCATATTCACTACATGGCATGAATCAAGTCTGGTGTTAACTAGATACATCAGTGATCCAATCAGCTGTGGATCAGTCTCGTCTAAATCATCATCAATCTTCTTCTTTAAATCCATCACGATGGATTTTGCATTATGTCATACTTGAACTTCTCTAATATTTTCACTGTATATTTTCCTTGACTTAGGAAAATATCATTGGTCCTCTTTCATACTTCTTGTCCCAAGAAGTAGTGCATCATACTCAGATTCTTCATCTCGATTTTAGAAGTCAAGGATTACTTGTATCCAACAACAAGGCTTTCTGAATAAGTCATCAAAATCAGGCTCTCATCACCAACATTGTAATGATATAGGTTTGGATAAGCAACACTCTTGTTGAAATCCAAACTCATCAAGAATTTATCTATCTGATATAGTTTCCAAATTATGGATGGTAGTACGGATGGAAGTGTATCGAGTTTACTGGATCAAGTGTCTCATCATATACAACTCCCTCTGTTTGTGAGAAACCTCTGGATATAGATATCATTTTGTATTTCTTGACACTTCCATCAGCTGCATGCTTGATCTTATAGATCCACTTGGAAGTTACCACAAACTTCCCTTCTGGTCCCTGAATAATATCTTATACATCATTATTTAAGATACACTGGTAGTCTTTTGTTATGGCATCTTGCCATACCTGTTCTCCTTTTGCTTCTCTAAGACAAGGAGGCTCAACATCGATGAAGTGGCCCATGACTGAAGGATAGCTCGAAAATCTCTTTTTCTTTCTCAGGATGTGCCTTGAGAGGCTTGTATGTTTCTCTGCCTCTTACAGAGTGAGTTTAGGTAGGCCTTTTATGCCCTACTACAATATCTCTGAACATATCAACTGGAGCAACTGGATCAACTGGAATAATGTTTATCTCCCTCTGAACTGATGAAGGGGGAGAAGGTATTGTCTTACTGTCAATCTCCATCTGAGATTATCTGGATCTTTGAAAGACTATCTCTTCTTCAAGGACAACGACTATGCTTGTCTCCATCTGTCTCTGACCATGGATGTCGATCTAAAATGTCTTTGAAGATTCAATGTATCCTTTCTTTCTAAAGGATCTAGCTTGGACTTCTTCTCTTTGGGTACATGAAAATACACCGGGCACCCAAATAACCTGAAGTATTCAATCTCAGGCTTCATTCTGGTGAAGATTTCTTTGGAAGTTATGTTTTTCAAAGTCTGGTGAAGACTCTTGTTCTGAACATATACTGTGTCATGCATGCTTATGCCCATAGAATCATAGAAATATTCTGATCATGTATTATTGCATTGGTTGCCCCAATGATGGTTCTATTCTTCCTCTTTCTCAAATAGTTTCGACTCCCTCTAAAGGATAAACATCTTCCTTTGATCTTAACCTATATGGAACAAGACAACAAGAGGAACCAAAACAAGAATATCTCCTAAAGAATAATAATGAGTGTATCTCTAGAATCAAAACAATTTAAGGATTAGTGTCACAGCGACAACACTTACTTGTAATGTAGCAAACTTTAGAAATATAGGTTAGAGGAATGACAATTACAACAATCAAACCTAGAGTCTTCACTTTCAGTGTGTTGTTCCTATTAATTCACTGAGATCCTTCTTGAGCCATGACTTCAGCAAAAGGTTCCTTCATCCTGCAATTACCCTCATGAAAATGATACAAATAATATATATATAAGTGCATACCTGAGGGTGTTGATCTGATTTTTCCAATGGCACATGGATGATCTCTATCCTCTGACATCTTCATGAAGGAGGTAGTCATAGTGTCACCTTTTGTATCACCCACAATAAGTCTTCCTTTGAAGTCTTGTCTTTTAGGAACTTGAAGTTGCTTGATCCATCAAGCTTATCTTCCATCATAGTTCTATTCATCATAATTTTAGATTCTTCACAAACCCTTGTCAACTGGGCTAGAAAACCTAACAGTTAGACTAGGCTAGCACTTTTAGGTTTTGTTGGACTTATGATTGCCAACAATAAGCCTTTGAAATATAGGAGAACACTGGTGAGCTGAAGAGCTCCTTCAATGAGTTGTAGAAACCCTAATTCTGAATTTTTTGCAGAATTTAGCGAAACCCTAGAAACCCTAGGGCCAAAATTTCAAAATGCTCAGAATGTCACTCTGAGAGTCTCTAGAGGTGCGTTGGAGGAGGCCGTACTCTCCTATGCCAAAATTAGCCCCAACGTTCAAGTATTAAGGGATGAAACACCTCATAAAGGACGACCATACAAATTTTCTGGAAACCTTAGGAGGGTCGTACGGTTCTACATAAAAGAGAGAGGAGATTGGTAGATGCTTGTGCAATGGATTCTTCAAGACCTACGCTCTAATACCATGTTGATTTTTCAATAAGAATGGTTAAGCATGAATTTCATTCCATTTTAGCATTTTACTTAACCATAACCATTAATGTTGCAGTAACCAAGATCACAAGAAGAAACACCATGCATAAGAACACAAGAAGTATCCTAGGAAACCCTTCTCAACAAGGGAAGAAAAACCAGCTAAATATTTTTCTATATTCTTCAAGAGAAATACCTTCACCACCAAGAAAACCTAGCACACAATAGGGTTCTTAAACCCTAGAAGACTAGTGCCCAAGAGAGGTGCACACTTTTCCCAAGAAGGCGTACTTGCTGAAATTTCCAAACTCACATGAAAGATATATTTCTCAATGGGGAATTTACCTTTACTTATACTAGACTTAGCTTGTCAACATAAGTGTCTATTGGTACAACAGGGCCGACCTCACTAGATTATAATATAATTAATATTAACTAGATTAATTATCTTTTACATTAATTACTAATCACATTAAGGTGGGGCCGACCTGTACCCTTTACATTACAATTAGGGCTACAGGCATGTCTAACTCTTGAACAATATAGAAAGGGATACGATACACCCGCTAGTGCTCATCCACTAGGGGCACATCCATAGGGATGTCCATATCTCTAGCTCACTGCATTACACAAAAGAACCAGTTCTTCACATGTTCACTTGTGCTCGTCCACATGCACGTCCAGTCAACAGATCTTCTTTCCCACTGCATCACACAGGAGAGTCATCTAGAGTTTCTTGTCAACTTTGCTCTTTAGAGGAGGCTAATACATCATCTTCATTTATGTTCTCATGATGATGCACCCAGTACTTTGGGATTTCACACATTCACCTTGTGCTCAGCCACATGCATGTCCAACTCAACAGATCGCCTTTCCCACAGGATAATCATCTGGAGTTCTTCTCAACTTTCTGAATGGAGGAGGTCATCTCTACGTTCCATCTCTGTCTCAGATAGGAACCACATACCCATATTAGGGGCTTTCTCTCAGGTTTGTAAGCTGGATAAAGTCTCACATAGATGCAATGATCCACATCTCACAATTTTGTAAGCTGGAGAATGTCTCACATAGCTGCAATCATCAACATTGACCCAGAAAGAGTTAAAGCAATTAATGAACTCAACCCCCGGACATCAAAGAAGGGATTCCAGTCATTCTTCGAGAAAATTAATTTTGTTCAAAGATTTGTTCTTGATTACACAAGCATCGTAAAACCCATCAATTTATTACTGAAAAAAGAGCAGAGGTTTGAGTCGACAACAGATACTCATGAAGCATTCAATAAGATCAAGGGGGCCATCACCACCGCTCTCGTCCTCATTAGTCCAAATTTTCAAAAATATTTCATTATCTATTCATTTGCTAGAGAGGTAGTTGTCGCGTCCATCCTCACTAAGAAAAATAACAACGGAGAAGAGTCCCCCATAAGTTTTATGAGAAAAAAATTACACAGCTATGAGTTGAGGTATTTAGAACTCGAGAAACAGGCTTTGGATCTCGTAAAAGTTGTGGCACACTTTCAGACTTATATACTAAACTCTCATGTTATTGCCTACGTCCCCTCATCCCTCATCAAGATGCTCCTAAATCAATAGTTGAGGGAAGGAAAATGGGCCAACTAGTTAGAAAAAATTCAAGAGTATGATATCGATATCAAAGCATTGAAAGAAATAAAAGGACAAGAATTATGCAAGATTATGGATAATGGGGACTCAAATGATGGAATGATTTCAATCTCGGTTGGGGAACCATTAGCTGATTCAGAATGGTACAGAGATATCATATTCTATTTAAGATCTGAGAAATTCCCTGTTACAATGAGTTCCAAGGAGCGAAGGACACTCAAGATGAAGGCAAACCAATATGTATTGATTGCTGATATACTTTTCAGAAGAAATTTCAATGGTATATTGTTGAGATGCGTCGATAAAAATCAAGCTCCAGCATTGATCAAAGAATTCCACGAGGGAATATGCGCTGGACACTTTTCACCCACTGCAACTGCTTACAAAATAATCAGAGTGGGATTCTACTGGCTGTCAATCTTCAGGGACTCGTATGCTGCAATAAGGAGATGTTTGGCATGCCAACAGTTCTCAGGAAAAATGAAGAAAGTTGCGATGCCTCTGCAACCGATTGTGGTGGAACAAACATTTTCCCAATGGGGACTTGATGTCGTTGGGTCGATTAATCCGAAATCTAGCAAAGGGCACATGTACATTCTAACAACTACTGATTATTTCACAAAATGGCCAGAAGCAGTGGCGATGAAGAAGGTCGATGCTGAAGAATTGATTGGATTCCTCAAAAACAACATTCTGTAGAGGTTTGGTGTCCCTGATAAATTTATCACAGACAACGGTTCGATCTTCATTGGGTCAAAATTCACAGAGTTTTGCGGACAATATGGGATCATTATGGGTCAGTCTTCAAATTATTATCCACAAGGAAATGGCCTTGCCGAATCCACAAACAAAACACTTGTGTAGATATTGAAGAAAATTGTTGATGGAAACCAGAGAAATTGGCACCTGAAGCTGACAGGAGCATTATGGGCAAGCAAGACAACCCCGAAAGATAGTACCAGGATGACTCTGTATCTGTTGGTCTATGGGAAAGAGGAAAAAATGCCAATTAACCTCGAGCTTAATGCATTGATCTCCGTGGTTAATACTAAAGATATGAAAGACACTTCGACTAGTCAAAAAATGATCAATCAATTGCTAAAGCTGGAGGAGGAACAAAGAAAACCCTTGAACCGGAATTCTCAGAAGTAGCACATCGTCAAAAACTATTTTGATCAAAGAACAACTATGAATAACTTTTAGAAGGGTGAATTAGTACTGCTTTGGAACAAAGCCAAGGAAAAGCCATCCATGCACACGAAGTTCGAAGCACTATGCATAAGACCCTATGTTGTCGAAAATATATTGGGCTCCAACTCATATATGCTCCAAGATATGAAAGGAAAAAGGTTAATGATGCCTATCAACGGGCAACATTTGAAAGGTTTCTTCTCCTAGAACTTTTCATTCTCATTGTACATAATTTTATTTCTAGTTTGTATATTCTTAATTTGACTCCATAAACAAATGGGCGGAAGCACTTGGTCATGAGAGATTATGGATTCTTGACAACCCATAGGGGGTCATCATCCCACAGTTGGAGCTTGTTGTTGAGGTCATTTCCTACTTCCGAAAAGTTCCCTCCCCTTTTCTATTCTCTCGAATTATTTTCTCCCTTTCTTTTCCCCCTTCTACACTTACCCATTTTTCCCTTTTCTTTTTTCCCTCTTATTATCCCTTTCTAGTTCTAACACTTAGTCGCATTTTAGACCGCGGGTTCTCGGGTTGGCGAACTTACAATTTCTCACCTTCATCTACAATTTCACATCACGATTCCAACCGACCGTTGTGTTGTTCCATACTTAGTTGATCCTACGATCGAGGGTTCACGGGTTGACGGGATCAAGATTTCATTTTCCCATGTTTCGTGATAGACACATTGCACCAAAGAGTTTTGTGATCTACATCTCGATCCCTGGACTCCCGAAACTGCCTAAGTTTCATTCTTCCTACATGAATTCATCAAACTGTCGCGTCTTCCCACACTTAACCAATTTTTCACCTCCTACCATCGCGGGCTCTTGGGTTCACAGGTTCACAAAAATCTTAACTCACATATTGCCCCCGTCCGTCCCTACCACCCTCGCACCTTTCCCAATGCACATTTACTATGATTTTAATGCTAATAACTTACCATACAGGTTCGAAGGCATGGTCATTAATAAGCGAAAGGCTCGAGGAGACCTCCTATTAAAGTGCATTAAAACATGATTTACAGAGGATTATATCATCTCCCTCCAACACTCATTCATAACATAATTTGGAGCAAGGGAACGTTATCGTCGACTTATGGCAGCAACTTGACAACAATTCTGTGGAGATTATTGAATATTTTTGGGCGCGAGGATCAAAGTTTTCAGTGGTCCAGGGCATATTCCTATTATTCATCCCCTTCTGCCCAAAAGGAAATAATCTAGACATCTAAAATTGCGCGCGCAGGGTGTGTCCTGGAAGTTTTTGATTGTAAGGAGTTGGTCACTTGGTGCGCTGAGAGATACATTCCAAGCCAACATATCATCCAGTTGCGGGACCATTCCCCTGTCTCTCTGTCACCTCAGGTTTTCCGTAAGATGTTGAGGCTTCCCGAGCCAACGCTCACCTTCAAAGGTGAATATTGCAGGGATTTCTTAAAAAAGTATGACAATGGACTCGACCTCTTACCTGAATTCCTAGAGAATCCAACGACCGTCCCCGAGGACATCACAAGATTGCAGGTTGGCTCATTTAAAAATCCCTTCCAGGAAATTACATGGCTTTTTACGAGGATAACATGACAGTAAACCACAACCAACATCTCCTGGATGATTCTTTACATTCTTTATTTTACGGTCAAGGAACATGACATCTTCGATTGGGGTAAGTTTATTTCCATTGAAATCTCTTCCCAATTGGTGCAATACAAGAAGGAGAAGAAATTATTTATGTCATCTTATTTGGTTTTCGCGATAGCGCATTGCTATCAGTTCTCGAGATTATCTGTATGCAAGAAGGTAAACTATGAATTCAACCTAGTAACCTTTCGGTATCAAACATTGTGGAGGCACAAGGCCTCCCATCATTTATATGAAGTCTTTAATGATTTTGTCTCAGTTTTTAAAGAATTTTTGTTTGGAAAAAATGCTCCTCGGATGTCTGACCAGACGAGTAAGTTCCTGGATAGGAAGGGGACACTAGAACAAATGTAAAATTATAACGTTATAAGGATTTTTGGATCCAAAGAAAATCCTTCCTTCGTTCTGTGCCACATATATGACAAAATGTTTGTTGTTGAGATAACAAGGCAGTACACCTATTGGTTGCATTTTTCCATGAAAAGAGAAAAAAACAATTCATACCTTTGCCTTGGAAAGTTGGGGATTTCATATTCATGAATATGAACAAGATCGATGAATTCACGTGCCACTTCCACAGCCTCAATTTAAAATATGTTGAAAAATTAAAAGGGTTCGACTCTAGTGGTATTTTTGTAGAACATCTATTGGTTGTTGGTTTCAACAATTCTTTCATTAACACTATTCTGAATGAATATGGAGACAATGCCTTAGGCACTCCCTCTCTTGACACCGATGACCTGAAGACAATACTCAATACCAATGAGTCATACAAGCAGAGAGGAAATTGTCTAGGTGTGAAAAGTGCCCAATCCCCGACTGTCAGGCCAAAGAGTACAACATCTCAGAGCAACGCTCCAACAACCTACCCAAGTAAGAAAGTCACCCATAGTTCTTCAGGCGGAGGAGGAGATAAGAACCCTCCTTCTGGAAAAATTGAAAGTTCTCATAAACTTCCCTTGAGGAAGAAACGAAAAAATATTGTGCAAGAAGAGGAGGGACCTCGAGGAGAAAGTGATATCCACAACCTCTCCCTCGAGGATATGGAAGTCGAAATTGATTTCGATAAAGTGTTCTCCAACGTCGACCAATTAGAGAACAAGGCTCACCAGAACCCTCAGATGGAAATAATTGAGACCGAGACCTTCGACGAAGAAGAGTCTTTTGCATTTTAGAGTGTCATTTTTGACAACGAATCCAAAATTTTGATTATTGATAAAAGAGATGTAAATAATAAGAAGGGGAAATTTCGTTTAGAGATTAACCTACGGAACATGCGGTCTTCCCAAATTTCCCAAATACATCGAGAAAATGGAGATGCTCTAGACAATTCTATTGAAGGCCTTGAAGTGGAGAATGTCAGGTTAAAGGATTGAATCAAAGAATTGGATGAAGCTTTAATGCTCCTTCCAGTACTTGCTAGTCCTTTAGCAATGATCAGGCCTACCACACCCGCAGAAAAGTTAAAAGGATAAGAAATCCTTCTCACATCATCCCAAGGCTATGTGGAAACGAATATCAAGAAAAAAATGGAGGCTTGGGAGATTTCAAAGAGCATGGTCTCTTTTGGAATGAGAGCACACACTTTTCATGAATATCTACAAGCAGATTTGAAAAATGAGGAAGGTTTCTACCTCGATGTGGTTATACCATTTGGTGTTAAAGTTACTGATATGACATAATTGAGAAGAAGAGAGGAGGATCTCCCTTCCCCGAACTGAATAAAACAACTGAACGCACGCTGGAAGGAAAAGGTAAAAAACTTGAATGGTATTGTTCAAGAATGTAGCCAGGCCATAACTAGAAGAGATTAATTATTCAAGAAGCTAATTGAGATAGATCTAACTAGCAACACCAATGAGGTCCAAGACCTGAAATTGATACTCAACTTGTTGTTCTTAAACATGCAAGCATTTGATGAACAAGTTGAGATCTTTAAAGTGTTGTCATTTGAAAAATTCTATGGCATTCTTGAATATGGTGAAGATGACATGGAAAACTGACTGGTTGATTATTCGATAAAAAATCAAGATATTAAAGAAGCATTGCGGAACATTTCTATTGATCTAAGGGACTTGGAAGGTGAAATCTTCAATATAAAAATCCAGCATCAAATCAACGTGGCACCAATGAGGAGATACATCGAGTAGTGGTTCAAAAAGGCTGTTGACAAGCTCACCAATGAAGGGAAAAGGATGATTGAGAAGGTTCTTGTAACCGCCAAGGAAAGCCATAAAGGAGATCAGCGAGAAAGTGTCAAACAATGAGATACCATCATAGTAATTTCATACTGATCACATCTTTTTGTCTTTATTAAGCTCTTCATCCAGTTACTCCACCTCTTTAAATAGAAAGGTTTAACCGACGACTAATATTTTCCTTTTTCTTTGTTCCAGGTCTTGTTGCCTTCTGCCACCCACTTTCTTCTTTCTACGAACTTCATTCTTATACATATTTTCTTTATGATCCATGGGAGCCCCAATCCCAATCATTATGACAAATGCATTTTAATTTCAGAGAATATGTATTGAACTATATATTTTTTAGAAATTCCAAGAGAGCTATTTTTGGAACAATCTCGACTATACTATGTAACCCATTTTTTTTTTAATATAAAATATTTGAGGTTGATCTATCGTTATCTCCTTTTGAGTTTCCCATGTATTACTCTATCAAGGTTCTCTTATGCATGCAGATCCTTTTCTTTTTTTTATGTGATCAAAAATCTTGATTGTGGAGTGTGGTGAGAATACCTCCATTACTAAGAGGGAGTGTTGTTTTTGTAGCTTCGGGCAAGTATTCTCACATGCCCTAGGTGTTGGGCATGTGAGAATCGTCATGAGCACCACATTACACTCTTCGTTTGGAGAAAGATGCCATTGGAATGAAGTTGGGGCTTCATGGGTTTGGTGGTGGGATTTGTGGGTTTTTTTGGGGGCTTCACACTCACAAGAAAGTCTAATTTGATGTTAACTTGTGGAAGGGATTCTATGTTGATCCCTAAGACTTGTGTATAAAGGAGAGAGGTCATTGTGACATTTCATATGGTGTAGAGTTTGTGCATACATGATGGAGTTGGCATAAGTGAGTTTTCACTTGTGCCAAGGAACTTGGGGATTTTAGCAAGGGAATGTCTGTAACTTTGGAAAATATGGCCTAGGAGAGAGGCAGTGGCAGATGGAATAAAATATATGGGTGGAGAGAATTGTATGGAAGCATCCATAAAGTTTTATGTAGATGTACACGGGTCATAGTGGGATCAGTCGCGTACGTCTACGAATTCCAATGGGCACAATCGTGTATGTATGTGAGTTGCAGTAAGGTGAATCACATATATGCGGGTTGCAGTGGGCATAGTCGCATATGTACACGGGCTGCAGAAGGGTGAACCTCGTACATTTGTACAAGGTTTCTGATAAGGATTAGGTCCGTACAAGTTGACGTCAACAACAATACATTTGACATTAGCATTCTGTATAGGTGGTATGCAACAGATTTATAAGTTGGGATTTGTCTAAAGTATTTTGATGATATTTTGTGGTTTTGGAAGGACACAATTGTCCTTAGATTTTGGTGAATTTGTATTGGCTGGGAGGGCTGGTTTTTTCCCTCAAAATTTATGAATTTGATAAAGTTACAAAACAACAATTTTGTGTCTCATGTGTATTGATGATTCATCTATGATCTTGTTGTTTCCACCGCTATATTTTTCAGTCGATAATTTCAGTGTAAAATTTTTCATTCATAACAGATAGGGTTTACTATTAGATCACTAGGAAGCAATTTTCAGATCTGAAATTAGTCACATATAGTTGCATGTGAAAATTGACATAGAAAAAATCCTAAATGTTTTCCATAGTGGCACATGTGGAGGCCACCTCTATGGTATGTTCACTGAACAAAAAGTGGTTTGGGTTGGTTAGTTTTGGCCCACCTTATTTTATGATTGTATTCATGTTGTCAAGTGTCATGAAAAATGTCAATTATATGTGCATAAATCGGGAGCACCACCCGCTCCCTCCTTCCAGTCATCACGGTAGGCCCCTTTTGCAAACGGGGTATTGTTTTGATGACTTGCAACCCCACATCCAACAATGGGCATAAATACATCGTAGTCACCGTAGACTACTTCACCAAATGGGTTGAATCCATGCCAATGTTCAACAACATGGAAGATACCACAACCTGCTTCTTTTTTAACCATGTCATTACTTGCTTCAGAGTCCCCCTCCAGCGTATGTCTGACCATGGTAAAAATTTCAAGAGAAAAGTGTTTCCAAATTTATCTGCCAAGTTAGGATTCACTCATGATTTCAATTCCCCATACTACCCACAATCCAATGGACAAGTTGAGGTTGTTAACAAAGTCATCAAAACCATATTACACGGAATAGTGGAGAAGCATAAAACCAATTGGAATCACATTATATTTTATGCTTTATGGGCATATCACACAACCGTCAAAACCACCAGGGGGCTTACACCATTTCATCTAGTTCACGAGGTCAAATCTGTATTTCCCATTGAATTTGAGATACCCACATTATAGACTACAATTGAAATCCTTCCAGATACCATTCCCATGGATAAATGCTTTCTTTCCCTAGAATCCCTTGATGAGGATTGACGCTCCCCACTACAAAAAAATGACGCATCCAAGAAACGGTCAAAATCCATCTTCAATCACCAAGTCAACCTTCGTTCCTTTGATGAAGGAGACCTCGTATTGGCCTACAACATCACTCATGATACTTTAGGCCATGGGAAATTTGAGTCCCTTTGGCAGGGTCCATACATAGTTCGCCATTTCCGCACTAAGGGTGCCTACGTCTTGGATCACCCCGAAGGGGCTACCCTCAAATACCCAGGAAATTCTACCCTTAGCATAGCCACTCTACCTTAGGCTTCTTCTTGTATTTTCTTAGTGTTTTTAGACTTTTTTACAAAAACCTTCCAAATACATATATTTGATCCTTTGTCTTTGTTTTGACAGATGAATAATCCATCCATTTACCACATTAGGTACACCGATGGTGCTAGTCACTGGACTCGAAATCTTGCTTGGACAACTTGGGCCATTTACACCCCTAAAAAATGTACTACTCCACTCCGATGGTATATTCCTTGACCCCACCACCAATAATGAATCTGAATATGTTGTCGTAATTGGTCTCCTTGTAGAATCTAGTCACCTTCATATTCATCACCTAAGCGTCCTCTTAGATTCCCAGCTTGTCATTCTGCAGTTGAATAATGTGTATTATGTACATGATCCATGCCTCTTTCACAAATACCTGCAAGTTAGATGTTTGTCTCGAAATTTTGAATCCATTACATTCACACATATTCCTAGGAATCTAAACCAAGTTGCAGATCATATGGATAATCAAGACCTAGATTGACATTTATCACATCAACATACACATTTTTAAGCATAATTCATCCATCATCAAAATAATAAACAACCACACACATCACATAACACATATGTAAAAACAGAACACCATCAAAATATGTGTCACACACACACACACACACACACACACACACATATATATATATATATATATATTGGGTTCCATAAATGTTTCACAAAAATATAATAACCACAACATCATTGCCGATCCCAAAATATCAAAACACTATCCTCAAAATGTACAAAATGGGGGATCACTATCCCTATACATACATACTACAAAAAGTGGGCCATGCCCATACATCACACTTTAGAACCTATGGTCCTTTACCCGCTGGGGGCATCCCTACTGGAGGCATGTGCTCTGCCACCACCCCTCCAACTACAACAACACACCACACCAAAGACCACCACTCATGTCTCCCCTCCCACACACTACTCCAGGACCACATCATCATGGATGTGGGGCCACCATTCCTCATGTACCCCCTCCAGTACTCTCTCGAATATCTATCGCAACTCACCCATCTCATGAACCAAGTCTACCACATCCTCTCCACCTAGGCCATTTGCAAGACCCACCCTTGGATCATTACAACAACGACATCTCCTCACCCTCCCCTCATCACCCTATGCAATGCCACCACGAGAAAAGTTGGCCTTATGGTTGCTCGATCCAACATCTGCAAAACACAAACGACATACAAGACTCATCAGTCCTTTGTATGTCAACCAAACTCAAAAACATTAAAAAAAAAATCACCTCAAAATGAAAACATACCTCGGTGATCCCATACCTCCGGTAATCCATCCCTGCATACGGGAACTCCAAAATGATATGGGGTGTTTGTCTCTAGATCCGCTCAAACGTATTAGTAAAATAGTGGCTTGCCTCACCACCACGATGACATGTCAATATATGTTCCCAACTCTATAGTCGTGGCTCATGCGTCGGTGGAGGAACTAATATCACTCTAGGGTGCAACAATATCACCCTCAACAAGAAAAAACTGTAAAAAACGGATCCGAATGTAAAGTCTCCTGACTACATCACTTCACATTGGTCTAGTTGTGCCACCATGCATGTGCACATCACTAGCACCCATGCACACATATTCCCAACCATGGCCCTCTCCACTATCGATAAATGAACACATGAAATCTGTTGGGTCCCTAACGACCCAAATAAACATACCACTAAGGCACATAATGCTCGTGTCCTCAAGGATTCAATAGAGGCTCGTTCAGTGGATCCTCAATTGATCAATGGAGAACTACCATCACATCCATCCTCTCTCTTGTTGGGATGAGGGGTTGTGCATCAATCTCAATCCCCCCGAAGGGGAGCCCCGTCACAAAAAATAGATCTATATCCACTGAAAAACTGACCTCATGTCTGCACATCATAAAGGCTTGTAACTAGGGCCTCCATATCCTGATCCAAACTGCGCCGAATGCGTGCATTATCTGATCTAGATTTTATGAGCAGAACGAAATGAATACAGATTATTAAAAGGTGCTTAAAATAGAATAACAGAGATACAGTAAAATTGGTTTTCTATTCAATAATGAAATAAGTTGAAACTGTAAAATGCAACAGAAACAAGCTTGCTGGAATGGTGGTGACTTATCTCTGAGAAGAGATGTGACGGCTGTGCTCATTTGCAAGAAGATGATTGCAATGAGGCTCTGAAGGCCTTTTTACCATAAGCAGGAATGCCAAAAACCCTAGACATCAAAAAACCTAACCCTGGGAGATGAAGTATCAAAAGTCATGTGGGCCCCATTTGAGTAAGTTAGTACATCAACTTCCCGGGGTCGTAAATTTTACATACGATCTCCGTTTTAGGTGTATGATAGCCCATTGGAAAGGTATCATTGAGGAGATTCATTTTAGGCACAATATATAAGGAACATATATATTGCAAACCCGTTTTCCCAAAAAACATAGTTTAGGGCCTCAAAATGGCTCCGAAAGTGAAAACTACTAAAAATAGTAAATTACCAAAATTGCCAGAAAACTGTTTTGAACCAGTTGGAAAAGGTGGGTGGCCACTGATATCCACGATTTGATACACCTAGATCATTATCCCCCACATATCTGTGAAGTTTCTCCCGATCCCTCTCCCGCCAATGAATCACCATCTGGAAATACCAACTATCACTTGCATCCACAAAAAATGAGTTGAGTCATCCTCAACCATCCAGAATACTCCAAAAATAATGCTCATATATGTGCAAAGTTGTGCCTCAGACAATCACGCACAACTGCGCAACTGTCCCATAGACAGGCGCACAAATATGTGTGGTTGTCACTTATACAGTCACACACTAAGTACACAATTGTTTGTTACATAGTCGCATAAGTTTGCACGACTATCTCACTAATATCCACACAATCCTGCATGAATGTCCATCAAAAAGTCGTGCAAAATAAATTCCAACAATAGCATAACCTCGTGCACAACTGTTGCAAATTCCCCCGCACAATCTTGTGCATGTATATTTCAATCCTCGTACAGTCTACTTACTCCATCATAAATAGGACCTGTTATCCCCAACTTCTAGGGATAACTAAGGAGATGATGTCTCGAGGCCCTTAGGTTGCATACATGGAGTACCAAGAGACAGTTTGACCAACAATGTCCATTGACACAGATAGAGACCCACCTCACCACCACAATTCCAGGTTCATCATGACAATATCCACCACATCAGATGGCCTCCATAAGACATTGGGTCTTTCTCCATGAGGTACAATTTAGGTATTATGGTGAGTGTCATTTCAATATTTGAGGCATTTGAGTTTGTTGCATCTATTATTGCTTTTAGTTATGTAACATTTGCTTGGATATTATGGTCTTTTCCCTGTTTCACTTTGGTGGTTGACATTGCACCTTAGTAAGTGGGTCACCCTTAAAAATAGGTATGCTAATGGGAGGCCCTTTTGATGAGTCATCATGCCACTCTTGACCATACTTGTCACTTTCCACACTACATCCCCTCATCTCCTCACCTTTTGGGATTTTTGGGTGTATTGACCCAAGAAGGGGTAGTCCCTGATTTCATGGGAAGAAGAGGTTGAAGGCCCAGAGGATTTTGGCTGGCAAAAGAAAAATCCAATCAATTAACCTTCAAGATGGTCACCGAGGGATCCCGAGGACAATGAAATATCTCTCATAAGAAACTGATGGAACCCGTAAAAGAATAGCTAATGACAAAATTCCAACCAAGGTGGAGCATGTGTGGACACTATTTTTATTGATAAGGTAGAAGCCCCACACATGTTTTCAACTTGGGGAAGCATGATGTAACCAAGGTAGAGTCAAGGTGGGCACACATTTTCATGCTCATGTATAAGCTCCACCTTGGATTCAACCTGGAAACATCCTAAAAGAATAAAAGGCAATAAATGGGCTTGGAAAATTTAGGTTGCATTGAAAATGAAGGTGCGACACACCCTCTACAGAGGCACACATAAATGAGACACTACAATCCATTATATGTCATGAACCCCATGCCCAGAAGTCTTCCCCCCATCCATGGCACCTCATCCACATAACTTAGAATGTGATCCCCTCGGAAAAAACCCCTAAACTTGAGGTACAATTCACCCAATAGGTTGTTTTGTCAACTCTCCTATACCTAAACTTGGAAAATTGTATAGGGTCTTTTAGCATTGGTTTATTTTGATGAGGTGGTTTGGATGTACATGCTTAAAAAGATATTTTTTTGATTTTATTTACTCATCATGATGCATTTTAATTGAGATCCTTGGAGGGCGTATCCATTTGTCTTTGCAGGACCCAGGTGATGGGCAGTTTTGGAAGAACAAGCCTATCTTGGGATTCCATGGGGCTTGGAGTCCACAGGTTGGATGCCAGGGGCCCACATGTTTGATGATGAATACATGCCTTTGGAGGTCTAGAAGACATCGTGGAGGACCTCACCTAGCCCCTACCACCCAAACGACTTTCCTAAGGAGGCCAAAACGTCACCTTTGATGGCTTGACGCCATATTAGGGATAGGGATTGGTGGTGGTTGAGGACACTTGGAACGTTTTGGAGGAAAGATCCCATTTATCATGGAGGATAGGCTTGTATCGAAGACACTTAGACTTTGGAGGCCTATCTCACCCATCTCCAACTCAACGACTTGACCTAAAGTGCAAATAGTTACCCAAAAGGAGGGCAACGTCAGGTTTTACGGTTTCTTTTATGTGCAAAAATATGAATTAAATAATATTATTTTGTAAAGGGGAAAGATAAGGCTCTTTGACCCATTATCTTGTGTTTTACCCTAAATTATGTGGAAAAACTATTTTCTAGATGATTTGTATAAATAGAGATCATTTGTATCTCATTTGGATCATAACTCTCCTTTGTGAGAGAGACTCCTTGGTTGAAATTTTCGCTCTACTTGTGCAATTTTTCATAGCTCTCTTGTCACTTTCTCTTGTAATGGTTTATCTTTGGCTATTGGATGGATAATGATGCACTATCTCTTGTGGAGGCTTAATTATTTCTTTATGGTGGATTTTCTTGGTCAACATGAGGTTTATCTTGTTAATGCTTGGACTAGGTAAGGAATCTCTCTTGTTATTGCTTATTTTCTTGGTTGCAAGGTTAATTTGATAAGATTTGGGGAGTATAAGGGCATACAACTCCACTAAGCCCATCATTTTGTCTTGAAATAACTTTTTGTCTTGAAATAACTTTTTTCACAAAGGAATACTAGGAAGAGTAAAAGGGTTTACACCCTCCTAGGGTTTTTCCTAACTAGTTTAGCTTGCCTTAGGGAGTAAAAGGGCTTACACCCCCAAGGAAGTAGCTCAACTAGTTCTTTAAATTTTATGACTCCACAACCCAATAGCTAAAGGCACTAATCTCCTTGCATTGGAGAAACAAAATCATTGCATTGGGATACGTAAAATCACAAGATATTGAAATTGTCTAAGTTGGAATCTATTCTATGTGCTTAAAGCTCACTAAGGCCTCTAAGGAGTTTTGTTTTGTAAAGGAATTTTTGATGTTGTAACAAAATATAGCTACAACCACTAGGGATGCAACAAACCCTAAACAAATCTCTAAATAACTCACAGTTCAACCGTAAAAAAATTGCAAATAATTTACCCCTATAATCTAAAAGTTTCAGTGCATCTTTTGGGTGGATTACTTGTGATTTTTTGTGGCTGATTTTTCTGCTATAACAACTTGTTTGATACAACAATAAGGCTGCAAATATATCTCTGCAATACTTGTCTATAACAACCTTACATTGACGCTAAAGTCTTATGCTTTTACACTTGAGTTGTACTAGTGTTTTGCTAACTTTTCTCTTGCATCATTTGATAGAATTTTAACATCTTTTTAGCAACTCTAACACCATTTATTTTGCTGATATATATCTCTGTTTACTTCTGCAATTAGGGACAACAATATTAACTTGCTTGTCCACCTAATATATTACGTTTATACTTGGTTTTTCTTGTGTCTCGGGCAGGTACAATCACCCTTTGCAGGTACTCATACTTCTTGGAAACCATTGGAAGCCACTGCGACATGTCATAAAAGCCATATTCCACATAGAAACTTGACCTATAGGGGCATCCATATCATCATCTCACTTTTCGTCTCATTTCCCCCCTAGGGTCACCAGGATTCCCCCTTGAGGTGATCACTCCACCTCTAAAGTGACAGGAATACCTATCTAAGATGACAGTGGGTCGATGTTCTCTTATTTGTCACCATTTTGTGGTTTGGGTCAGGATTTTCCCAACTTACAACTTGTGCGATTACATGACCATACGACCCTTCGTACAACTCCCATCCCACAAACCTAAAAAATAAAAAATTACAAGAGGTATTGACCACTTACCCAGATCTCTCGTGATTCGAATAGACTCCCCCATGCCCTCTCAAATCTTGCAAACACACAAACACAAGAAACCAGAACAAAACTCGTGCAACTTGTGCAAGTGGGCCCCATGCTTATATATACACCCCCCGCCCAAACTTCCAACCCCAACTATAGGAGACCATGAGCTCCATTTTGCTCATTGTTCACGACAAAACAACCCTAATACCCTCACCTACAAGTTGGTATCATCTGTTTTATAAATGATTCTGATGTTGCGAGGCACCTTCCCCTAGCCCTAAGCACAAGTACACATGCTCACTATCACTTTTATCAAGTAACTGCCATATGTTCTTTATCATCAGATATTTTTCACATCGGGTATTTGGTTTTTTGTGTGCAGGTACTTGTTTAGAAGACTTACATCCTATCCAATTCTGGCTGCCCTACAAACCCTTTAGGTGTATGTTAAAAACTGGCATGTCATTACACCCTCCACGAACACTTGAATTTTCTAGTCACACCCTCTAACATCCACATTTAGGATCACCACACCCGACTCAATGGTACCATCACCTCTATTACATTAAGGTACTGCCAACCAATAGTATTCACACCCACATGAGTTGTCCCACATATACTTTCCCTTGGCAAGTCGACACTCATGTTGATATTTCCCCTAGGATTGAGAGTCCCGCTAGTTTTTCACTTCATAGAATGAACCTCATGCTTCTTCTCATCATATTGCTAACCTTCCCATTTTGGACTCCCAAACCACATTGTTCTGGTTACATTAAATGCACCTTCGCATTTTTGTTAGCCCTCCATATCACCCTACATCAATTTCCCATATGCAAGATCACCCTCCACTCACCTACCTAATACATAAACCCACCCATGCCCCCCCCACCCTTCATCATTTCCACTACTTTCACCCCAAGAAGAACAACCCATCCTTCACCGGGGCACCTGCTTTTGTATGTGTATTATCAACCCAAATTAGTCTTTATTCATTCGGTAGTTGTATAAATCACCCTTTGATTTCCAACAAGTTCAATAGGTTTTTTCCATTGCAGTTGATGACATTTTTTCACCTAGAAACAAAGCAAACCATGTCCCCTTTGGTTGGGGCATACAACTTTCATAGCTATATCTGCAAAATATCCTTCAAGTGGCCAAAATACTAATAGACATCATTTTCCCAAACCTTTGTATTTTGACCTATCCTACATCTCTTTGCAGACTCATCCATTCAACATAGTTTACCCAATATATGGTCATCCCCCTCACACCAAATCATGTTTTATAGTTATTTCCATCCATCAATATAACCCCAACCAAGGGAAGTTATTGAGTCGCATATATTGTGAACTTCATCCATGTTACCAGTTCATATACATTCTCCCCAGTATAGTTTCTGACACCATTTTGATAAATTGATGTCAATAAGCCCTTTGCTTCTTGCAATCATTCCCCCCTACCTGTTGATGTCATCACAAGTTTCTAGGAAGTTGGCAGTATCTTGACTCTCATTACCTCATCAATGATGAGTCTCGGATGGAACATAATGAGTCCTCTTTGCTTTATGATTCCGTTGACCCCCATAAAATTTGACTTCAACACAGTTTCATGTTTCGGTGGGTATTATTATGTGACTATTGCAATTTTTTAGTAGCAGT
This sequence comes from Picea engelmannii, assembly GCA_009831015.1. NCBI lineage: Eukaryota > Viridiplantae > Streptophyta > Pinopsida > Pinales > Pinaceae > Picea > Picea engelmannii. Next base: position 284,042 of record ML792944.1, read on the forward strand.
CGAAGACCTATGAATTTGATAGGCCATCAATGCCTCCGAGATATTGACACATTACATAGTTGTCCATTTCTTGATTCAAATCCAGTTATGTCATCAAAACCATCCTGTGTCGTTATTGATACCCCCGAGGGTGATGTTGATATCCACTTCATCAACAATTTTTCAGGTACATTTATTCAATTCTAGTTTCATGATACGAGCATGGGGCATGCTCGCCTTGTTTGTACAATTTTTTTTATCCTTTTTGGAGAACACTTAATTTGATTAATGTTCCCCTCTCCCTCCAATGGATTGTCCTTGCAATCCCCTCTATATTGTATTCTCTTATTCTACACAATGACATCATATACAAAAGAAACAATGATGTATTTCAGCTATACATATACTCATAACCTCACACATCTAGGGGGCATTTTTTATCACCGAAAAATCATCCACAACAATATCAACAATGGTTGAAAAAAGTATCAATGCAACACACCAATCAACATGCCTTAAAAAATAATAGAATTCATTCAACAAGTCAGAAAACTATACAAAATGTCCCTTGAATTTTTGTGTAGTTCCCTCAAAGCCTTCCTGCGCACATCTACATGATCCAATAGAGTCGAGTTCACGTGATTTGTGTGGGATGCACGACCGTTCTCGTAGGAATCTGCGTGGATGAGGAAACAATGCATTGATACATTTAGTCAGGCCTTACCCACTTCCATATAGGGGTGTACCATAATAAGACACTGAAATCAAACTGAAATATAGCCTTTGGGCTATGGAAGGGATGGGTGGTACCTCCAAAAGGACCCCCATTCACACTATGAACTAGTTATGTAATGGCTTAAGTGAACCTTATAAATATAAGCTCGAGACATGAAAACAAAGTAAGAGTTTGATGTATTGTTATGTTGCTGGATTGTTCTTAGAGAATCCTCATTTCTCCTAGAGCTATTCTAGTGATCATAGAAAAGGCTATCGTTCTCACCTCTTGAGAACTTTAGCAACCAATTCTTCACCATTGTTACTGCATTGTTAGAAGAGGAAACACTCTATCTTGGGGACCTCAAGGGCCCTCCCAAGGAGGAACATGGGAATCATAAGTCTCATTTTTCTCCTAGGTGTTATCATATCGAAGACCACTTTCCATTGGTAGCTATTACTTGTTCCATTTTCATGTTTTCATTTGAGTTCTATGCATGCTTAGTTTAATTACATTTTTCTAGTTATTTCTTTTCTTATTTTATTCATGGTTGATCCACTAATAAACTAACTCTTTTATGTATTATCTTGATGGTATAACAAGGTAGTTAAGTGCATTGTGTTTTCTCACCCAAGTGGAAAAACAAGCACAACACTTACATGTGATTATTGTAGGTTTCTTGTAAGGGCATTGACCCACACATGTATTATTGACCTCCTTTACCTCTCATATATAGAGAGGAAGGAGAGGGTCCTTCACTCACTCATCATTCTTGTTCATTCTTATGAAGAGATGCAATGAAGAGGAGCACACTTCTCTCTCTCCCTCTCTCTCCTGCATCTTCTTATGTACTTGATCTCTCTCCCTCTTGGAGTCACTTGGGTTTCTTGATATTGTTGGAGTATCTTGAAGACAAGAGTTAGGGTTTCATCCCTTATAGATTTGGAGATTAGGGATTTGAGATGAAACCATGGGTTGTACTTGGTGAAGAGAAGAATAAGAGGATACATCTTGCCTTGGAGGGATTGCTTGGGTGATTGATGCTTGTTGGATCTCCTTAGTTAAGTTATGGTTTTCTTGCTTTTCCCTAGCTTGGGTTTTGGAGAGCTAGAGGATTTACATAGCCTTGTGATAAGTCAATGATATGTACATAAACTTCCTCTTATGCATATTAATGAAGTTTTCAACTTTCCAATACTTGCGTAAATTGTAGATTCGATTTTTCAGCCATCTATGTTCTTCATGGTTCATAATTTCTAGCTATATATGTCTTGTTAATTTGACATAAGTTAATGGAAATTATGTTAAGTGATTTATCATTGTAATTGAAGAATATAAGGGGTTATTTGTTGTTGTATTTATTGTTATAAATAAGTTTTTTCAGCTATGGTTTATACATGATAAGATTTCCCTAGATGGATAAAACTTATCGCAACACTTCGGTCTCCTTTCTCTTGGACTACCTAGAAGTTTGGGGTTGTTAAGAATTGAAATATTGTTTGTTGTTTCTATTGTTTTGTATTTATTTCATAACATCAAGGTTGAAAATTCGTAGGGTTAAGATCCAAGAAACCTCTAGATAAAGAGGTGAAATTTCTAAATTTTGAATTCCTAGAGATTTCCAAAGACTTTCTATTGCATAATTGGTGTGCCATGAACAAGTTAGAATTTGAACTATTGACATCTTTTAATACCAACTATTTTGTATTTATTTTCCAATAGGTGTGGATCCACAAAGTTTTTGAAGTTAAAGAATTAATCAATTATATATGGGATGAAGGAATTGTGGTTGTCACATGTCCTGCAAGTGTTCATCATCTCCGATACTGAAAAATGTCTTTATACTTTATTTAATTTGATAACCTCCCATAAGTTCCATCTTTGTCTTCATGTATGTGTCCCACTGGGAGGAAACCAACTTCAATAATATCAAACTTCCTTATTGTTGTTAAAATGGATGTAGATGCAAACACATGGCATTTTTTGTTATCGCCTGCATAAGTATCCATTTACATGAATAATATTGGTGGTGGTTTTCTATTTTACCTATAACAATTTGTGTTATAAACACTTACCTCAAGAACTTGCATATCATATTTCTTGTAGACCAAACATTTTTCATAAGACATAGTTTGTAATAGAGCATCATGCAATGGATAGTTTGATATGAATCCCCTATTGTACAACAAATCTCCATTTCAATCCATCAATGGTTCTCCAAGATCCTTGAGGCATTTGGATAATCAAATCATAGTGAAGTTTGAACACATCTCCAAAAAAGAAAGGTTGGCATGTCAATTAAAGAACGTTGGGGATTCATGACACTACTCATAGAATTTTCTTTCTTACACAACCTTGGTATATAAGTCTTTTTCTTGTCCATCTTGTCATGCACAATGCTCAAGTAAATGTTGGGATGCTTCTTTAAATTTAATTTGTGGGCATAGTACACATTTGTGACAACCTATGATATAGTTATTACGGGCCATTTGAACTTTCTACAACCATTATACTTTCTCTAGATTAATAGTGGATTTAAGTTTGTGGTGATTGAGACATGATCATTACACATTGAAAAAAAGTTATTCTTTGTGATCGCAAAATCTAAAATTTGATTTGTCATTATTGTGCTGAAATGGGATTATGGCACTTAAGGAAGACCCATTCTACCCATGTCCTCTTTACCTTTTTTGAGAAGCCAAGCTTGAGTCATATTTGAAGGCAGTGATCTAAGAGGTGCCCTTTTTCCATATTGATGTACTAAGCATGTTAGAAGTGGAGCCTTAATAAATTTTGTGCACAATCTTACTAACACTAGCCATTGTCCTTTTTTTAAAACCAAAACTGGGAAACTTGTATCATAAAGGTTGTAGCAAAATTTGAACACCGAAGTACAAAAAACCAACTATCCCGAGTTTCCAAATGGGATCAAAAGCTTCCAAAAGTCACAGAGAAAAAATTATAAAAGTTTATATATATCACATCCTATTGATTATTGCATAAAAACTTGTAGGTGTACAACTTAAAAAAAATGCCTAAAATTCTAATTACTTTGATAAACATAAAAACTTATCAGAAAACATGGCAACTAACCACTTCTTCTTTCCCATGATGTAGGGGGGGAATTCTAAGTCTCCAATTACATATCTTTCAGTATCTGATGAACTATGTTTTATTCCTTTAGGCCTGCTTGGATAGAGTTTGTGGACATTCTATGGCTAGAAGCTACTGAATGTGAATCTTTATTCAAATTAATAACCATATTTCTCAGCATATTACACTCAACTTCCAATTCATCATTTTATTTTGTTTTTGTTGTACAAGGGTATTCATAATCATAGTTGTCTATGAGGTGCACTGATGTTTTCTCTCACAGATCTTGGAGGTCACTTAGAAAAGGGAATATATGTTGTATTGAATTGACTCCTCGTGTCTTCTTAATACCCTTCTAAATTCACGTGCCTCTATGTAATCCATATGATCAACAAACCTCAAAAATAAATTGGACCAAATATTATATGGTATAGTGCAAGACTTGAATTAAAAAAAAAAGAAGAGAATTCCCAGTGATCCACCTATTTCTAGGACTAAAATGTAAATCCCTTTGTCCATAGATAAGTTCCAAATAACAAGAATTTCCCAAAACTATGGAAAAAGGTGTCTGGGGGATCATAATTAAAAATGTGCCAGAGAGAAACCACATAGAAAGACTCTCAAACGTAGAGAAGAACCTGGCAGCAAGACGAGTATATGCCAAACAAACTCTAGAAAAAACATGTGTCTTGAACAAATACCAGAGTCACACACAAAACCTTTCCTAGAACCACACACAAGACCAAGTAACAGCATCACATTTCCCTCGAGGGCCAATACCAATAATATATTCCTACTTCACACCTTGAGGAAAACTCAGATAAATTGAAGTTCCAGAGAACTAACCGAATTCAAAGAGAGGTCTTGCCAAGATGGCCAGGTGAACTTCCCCTTTGCATTGAAAAAGACATTGAGTCCCAAACTCACTGCAAACCATTATCCCACATTGCTTAAAAAACCCTTCAACAATGGGTTCAAGAGATGAAGCAACCATTAATCCATCGATGCGAGAGAGGGGAGTGCACATTAAAATCCAATGGAAATGATTTACTACCTAGTGGAAATTAATTGACAAGTTGAGTATCCTTGTCTTCATAATCAAAGGTTTTTTATGTTGTTAGGGGATAGGTTGGAGGAACCACCCATCATTTTTCCTATTGACTTCAGGGTTGTAAAGGACCACTTCATTGGCCAATGAATCTACTTGATGATTGAATTCTCAAATAACCTAATAAAACAAAACCTTGTGTATATTACCCATCTCTTTCTAAACTTAAGATGTGATTGAGGAAAGTTCACTATC
>ML792944.1:289231-302777 GCA_009831015.1 Picea engelmannii
ACCTCCTAGTCTCCTATATATACCAAGGAGACATTTTCATTTTGAATCATCTTGTACTTGAACATTTAAGTGGGGTAAAAGGAGGTTGCCCCCTCGAAGAGGCTTATTATCTGAAATTATCTCTTTTTCAATGCGTTGAGTACATTTCCTAAGGTTTTTATATGCTATATTGATGTTTGGTTCTTAACAAATTCTAGATGTCTAGATTATTTCCTTTTGGGCAGAAGGGGATGAATAATAGGAATATGCCCTGGACCACTGAAAACTTTGATCCTCGCACCCAAAAATATTCAATAATCTCCACAGAATTGTTGTCAAGTTGTTGCCATAAGTCGACGATAACGTTCCCTTGCTCCAAATTATGTTATGAATGAGTGTTGGAGGGAGATGATATAATCCTCTGTAAATCATGTTTTAATGCACTTTAATAGGAGGTATCCTCGATCCTTTCGCTTATTAATGACCATGCCTTCGAACCTGTATGGTAAGTTATTAGCATTAAAATCATAGTAAATGTGCATTGTGAAAGGTGCGAGGGTGGCAGGGACAGACGGGGGCAATATGTGACTTAAGATTTTTGTGAACCTGTGAAACCAAGAGCCCGCGATGGTAGGAGGTGAAAAATTGGTTAAGTGTGGGAATACGCGGCGGTTTGATGAATTCATGTAGGAAGAATGAAACTTAGGCGGTTTCGGGAGTCCAGGGATCGAGATGTAGATCGCAGAACTCTTTGGTGCAATGTGTCTATCACGAAACATGGGAAAATGAAAGCTCGATCCCGTCAACCCGTGAACCCTCGATCATAGGATCAACTAAGTATGGAACAACAGGACGGTCGGTTGGAATCGTGATGTGAAGTTGTAGATGGAGGTGAGAAATTGTAAGTTCGCCAACCCGGGAACCCGCGGTCTAAAATGCGACTAAGTGTTAGAACTAGAAAGGGATAGTAAGAGGGAAAAAAGAAAAGGGAAAATGGGTAAGTGTAGAAGGGGGAAAAGAAAGGGAGAAAATAATTCGGGAGAATAGAAAAGGGGAGGGAACTTTTCGGAAGTAGGAAATGACATCAACAACAAGCTCCAACTGTGGGATGATGACCCCCTATGGGTTGTCAAGAATCCAGAATCTCTCATGACCAGGTGCTTCCGCCCATTTGTTTATGGAGTCAAATTAAGAATATACAAACTAGAAATAAAATTATGTACAATGAGAATGAAAAGTTCTAGGAGAAGAAACCTTTCAAATGTTTCCCGTTGACAGGCATCATTAACCTTTTTCCTTTCATATCTTGGAGCATATATGAGTTGAAGCCCAATATATTTTCGACAACATAGGGTCTTATGCATAGTGCTTCGAACTTCGTGTGCATGGATGGATTTTCCTTGGCTTTGTTCCAAAGAAGTACTAATTCACCCTTCTAAAAGTTATTCATAGTTGTTCTTTGATCAAAATATTTTTTTACGATGTGCTACTTCCGAGAATTTTGGTTCAAGGGTTTTCTTTGTTCCTCCTCCAGCTTTAGCAATTGATTGATCATTTTTTGAGTAGTCGAAGTGTCTTTTGTATCTTTAGTATTAACCACGGAGATCAATGCGTTAAGATCGAGGTTAATTGGCATTTTTCCCTCTTTCCCATAGACCAACAGATACAGAGTCATCCTAGTACTATCTTTCGGGGTTGTCTTGCTTGCCCATAATGCTCCTGTCAGCTTCAGGTGCCAATTTCTCTGGTTTCCATCAACAATTTTCTTCAATATCTGCACAATTGTTTTGTTTGTGGATTCGGAAAAGCCATTTCCTTGTGGATAATAATTTGAAGACTGACCCATAATGATCCCATATTGTCCGCAAAACTCTGTGAATTTTGACCCAATGAAGATCGAACCGTTGTCTGTGATAAATTTATCAGGGACACCAAACCTCGACAGAATGTTGTTTTTGAGGAATCCAATCAATTCTTCAGCATCGACCTTCTTCATCGCCACCGCTTCTGGCCATTTTGTGAAATAATTGGTAGCTGTTAGAATGTACGTGTGCCCTTTGCTAGATTTTGGATTAATCGACCCAACGACATCAAGTCCCCATTGGGAAAATGGTTGTTCCACCACAATCGGTTGCAGAGGCATCGCAACTTTCTTCATTTTTCCTGAGAACTGTTGGCATGACAAACATCTCCTTATTGCAGCGTACAAGTCCCTGAAGATTGACAGCCAGTAGAATCCCACTCTGATTATTTTGTAAGTAGTTGCAGTGGGTGCAAAGTTTCTAGCGCATATTCCCTCGTGGAATTCTTTTATCAATGTTGGAGCTTGATTTTTATCGACGCATCTCAACAATATACCATTGAAATTTCTTCTGAAAAGTATATCAGCAATCAATACATATTGGTTTGCCTTCATCTTGAGTGTCCTTTGCTCCTTGGAACTCATTGTAACAGGGAATTTCTCAGATATTAAATAGAATATGATATCTCTGTACCATTTTGAATCAGCTAATGGTTCCCCAACCGAGATTGAAATCATTCCATCATCTGAGTCCCCATTATCCATAATCTTTCATAATTCTTGTCCTTTTATTTCTTTCAATGCTTTGATATCGATATCATACTCTTGAATTTTTTCTAACTAGTTGTCCCATTTTCCTTCCCTCAATTGTTGATTTAGGAGCATCTTGATGAGGGATGAGGGGACGTAGGCAATAACATGAGAGTTTAGTATATAAGTCTGAAAGTGTGCCACAACTTTTACGATATCCAAAGCCTGTTTCTCGAGTTCTAAATACCTCAACTCATAGTTGTGTAAGTTTTTTCTCATAAAACTTATGGGGGGCTCTTCTCTGTTGCTATTTTTCTTAGTGAGGATGGACGCGACAACTGCCTCTAGCAAATGAATAGATAATGAAATATTTTTGAAAATTTGGACTAATGAGGACGAGAGCGATGGTGATGGCCCCCTTGATCTTATTGAATTCTTCCTAAGTATCTGTTGTCCACTCGAACCTCTGCTCTTTTTTCAGTAATAAATTGATGGGTTTTACGATGCTTGTGTAATCAAGAACAAATCTTCGAACAAAATTAATTTTCTCGAAGAATGACTGGAATCCCTTCTTTGATGTCAGGGGGTTGAGTTCATTAATTTCTTTAACTCTTTCTGGGTCAATGTTGATGATTGCAGCTATGTGAGACATTCTCCAGCTTACAAAATTGTGAGATGTGGATCATTGCATCTATGTGAGACTTTATCCAGCTTACAAACCTGAGAGAAATCCCCTAATATGGGTATGTGGTTCCTATCTGAGACAGAGCTGGAACGTAGAGATGACCTCCTCCATTCAGAAAGTTGAGAAGAACTCCAGATGATTATCCTATGGGAAAGGCGATCTGTTGAGTTGGACGTGCATGTGGCTGAGCACAAGGTGAATGTGTGAAATCCCAAAGTACTGGGTGCATCATCATGAGAACATAAATGAAGATGATGTATTAGCCTCCTCTAAGGAGAAAGGTTGACAAGAAACTCCAGATGACTCTCCTGTGTGATGCAGTGGGAAAGAAGATCTGTTGAGTGGACGTGCATGTGGACGAGCACAAGTGAACATGTGAAGAACTAGTTCTTCTGTGTAATGTAGTGAGCTAGAGATATGGACATCCCTATGGATGTGCCCCTAGTGGATGAGCACTAGCGGGTGTATCATATCCCTTTCTATATTGTTCAAGAGTTAGACCTGCCTGTAGCCCTAATTGTAATGTAAAGGGTACAGGTCGGCCCCACCTTAATGTGATTAGTAATTAATGTAAAAGATAATTAATCTAGTTAATATTAATTATATTATAATCTAGTGAGGTCGGCCCTGTTGTGCCAATAGACACTTATGTTGACAAGCTAAGTCTAGTATAAGTAAAGGTAAATTCCCCATTGAGAAATATATCTTTCATGTGAGTTTGGAAATTTCAGCAAGTACGCCTTCTTGGGAAAAGTGTGCACCTCTCTTGGGCGCTAGTCTTCTAGGGTTTAAGAACCCTATTTTGTGCTAGGTTTTCTTGGTGGTGAAGGTCTTTCTCTTGAAGAATATAGAAAAATATTTGGCTGGTTTTTCTTCCCTTGTTGAGAAGGGTTTCCCAGGATACTTCTTGTGTTCTTATGCATGGTGTTTCTTCTTGTGATCTTGGTTGTTGCAACATTAATGGTTATGGTTAAGTAAAATGCTAAAATGGAATGAAATTCATGATTAACCATTCTTATTGAAAAATCAACATGGTATTATAGCGTAGGTCTTGAAGAATCCATTGCACAAGCATCTACCAGTCTCCTCTCTCTTTTATGCAGAACCGTACGACCCTCCTAAGGTTTCCAGAAAATCTGTATGGCCATCCTTTATGAGGTGTTTCATCCCTTAATACTTGAACGTTGGGGCTAATTTTGGCATAGGAGAGTATGGCCTCCTCCAATGCACCTCTAGAGACTCTCAGAGTGACATTCTGAGCATTTTGAAATTTTGGCCCTAGGGTTTCTAGGGTTTTGCTAAATTCTGCAAAAAATTCAGAATTAGGGTTTCTACAACTCATTGAAGGAGCTCTTCAGCTCACCAGTGTTCTCCTATATTTCAAAGGCTTATTGTTGGCAATCATAAGCCCAGCAAAACCTAAAAGTGCTATCCTAGTCTAACTGTTAGGTTTTCTAGCCCAGTTGACAAGGGTTTGTGAAGAATCTAAAATTATGATGAATAGAACTATGATGGAAGATAAGCTTGATGGATCAAGCAACTTCAAGTTCCTAAAAGAAAAGACTTCAAAGGAATACTTATTGCGGGTGATACAAAAGGTGACACTATGAATACCTCCTTCATGAAGATGTCAAAGGATAGAGATCATCCATGTGCCATTGGAAAAATCATCTCAACACCCTCAGGTATGCACTTGTATATATATTATTTGTATCATTGTCATGAGGGTAATTGCAGGACGAAGGAACCTTTTGCTGAATTCATGGCTCCAGAAGGATCTCAGTGCATTAATAGGAACAACACACTGAAAGTGAAGACTCTAGGTTTGATTGTTGTAATTGTCATTCCTCTAACCTATATTTCTAAAGTTTGCTACATTACAAGTAAGTGTTGTAGTTGTGACACCAATCCTTAAATTGTTTTGATTCTAGAGATACACTCATTATTATTCTTTAGGAGATATTCTTGTTTTGGTTCCTCTTGTTGTCTTGTTCCAGATAGGTTAAGATCAAAGGAAGATGTTTATCCTTTAGAGGGAGTCGAAACTATTTGAAAAAGAGGAAGAATAGAACCATCATTGGGGAAACCAATGAAATAATACATGATCAGAATATTTCTATGATTCTATGGGCATAAGCATGCATGACACAGTATATGTTCAGAACAAGAGTCTTCACCAGACTTTGAAAAACATAACTTCCGAATAAATCTTCACCGGAATGAAGCCTAAGATTGAACACTTCAGGTTATTTGGGTGCCCGGTGTATTTTCATGTAGCCAAAGGGAAGAAGTCCAAGCTAGATCCTTTAGAAAGAAAGGATGCATTGAATCTTCAAAGACATTTAAGATCGACATCCATGGTCAGAGACAGATGGAGACAAGCATAGTCGTTGTCCTTGAAGAAGAGATAGTCTTTCAAAGATCCAGAGAATCTCAGATGGAGATTGACAGTAAGACAATACCTTCTCCCCCTTCATCAGTTCAGAGGGAGATAAACATTATTCCAGTTGATCCAATTGCTCCAGTTGATATGTTCAGAGATATTGTAGTAGGGCATAAAAGGCCTACCTAGACTCACTCTGTAAGAGGCAGAGAAACATACAAGCCTCTCAAGGCACATCCTGAGAAAGAAAAAGAGATTTTTGAGATATCCTTTAGTCATGGGCCACTTCATTGATGTTGAGCCTCCTTGTCTTAGAGAAGCAAAAGGAGAACAGGTATGGAAAGATGCCATAATAAAAGAATACCAGTGTATCTTAAATAATGATGTATAAGATATTATTCAGGGACCAGAAGGGAAGTTTGTGGTAAGTTCCAAGTGGATCTATAAGATCAAGCATGCAATTGATGGAAGTGTCAAGAAATACAAAATGATATCTATATCCAGAGGTTTCTCACAAACAGAGGGAGTTGTATATGATGAGACACTTGATCCAGTAAACCCAATACACTTCCATCTGTACTACCATCCATAATTTGGAAAATTTATCAGATAGATAAATTCTTGATGAGTTTGGATTTCAACAAGAGTGTTGCTTATCCAAACCTATATCATTACAATGTTGGTGATGAGAGCCTGATTTTGATGACTTATTCAGAAAGCCTTGTTGTTGGATACAAGTAATCCTTGACTTCTAAAATCGAGATGAAGAATCTGAGTATGATGCACTACTTCTTGGGACAAGAAGTATGAAAGAGGACCAATGATATTTTCCTAAGTCAAGGAAAATATACAGTGAAAATATTAGAGAAGTTCAAGTATGACATAATGCAAAATCCATCGTGATGGATTTAAAGAAGAAGATTGATGATGATTTAGACGAGACTGATCCACAGCTGATTGGATCACTGATGTATCTGGTTAACACCAGACTTGATTCATGCCATGTAGTGAATATGCTTAGTCATTTCATGAATCAACCGAGACAAACTCACTAGACAACAACAAAACATGTATTAAGATATATACGAGGCACAATTGGATATGGCCTAAGATATGCCTCCAATGTGAACTTGAGTTTGCAAGATATGTCGATTCAGATTGAGTGGAAAGTACAGTGGACTAGAAGAGCACATCCGGTTGTTGTTCTACCGTGAAGTTTTCCATGGTTTCCTGATGCAGCAGGAAACAAAACTCTGTGGCCTTGAGTACCACAGAGACAGAGTATATAGCATCGAGTGTGCGAAGCAATGTGGCTTCACAAGCTTCTGACAGATTTACTTGACCATGATATGGATCCTATGATGATAACCAAGACTCGTGTGTAAATCTCCTTGAGAACCCAATGTTTCCTGATGGAGCAAAACATGATGTGATGAAATATCCTTACATCACATATATGATACTGAGGAAAATCGTACACATGCAGTACCTTCCTACACATGAGCAGATTGCAGACATATTCAAAAAACTAACTTGGTGAAGAATGCCTCCCTAGTTGAGAGGGAGTGTTGATGACTCCAACAAAGAAAAAATTCAAAGTACATCCGTGTGAGACTTGGAATGATGAAGAATGCCTCCTTAGCTGAGAGGGAGTGTTGATGATTGCAGCTATGTGAGACATTCTCTGTCTTACAAACCTGAGAGATGTGGATCATTGCAGCTATGTGAGACTTTCTCCAACTTACAAACCTAAGAGAAATCCCCTAAGAAGGGTACGTGGTTCCTATCTGAGACAGAGATGGAACGTTGAGATGACCTCCTCCATTTAGAGAGTTGAGAAGAACTCCAGATGATTATCATGTGGGAAAGGCGATTTGTTGAGTTAGATGTGCTTGTGGCTGAGCACAAGGTGAACATGTGAAATCCCAAAGTGTTGGGTGCATCATCATGAGAAAAGAAATGAAGATGATGTATTAGGCTCCTTTGAGCAACAAAGTTGACGAGAAACTCCAGATGACTCTCTTGTGTGATGCAGTGGGAAAGAAGATATGTTGAGTGGATGTGCCTATGGATAAGCACAGGTGAACGTGTGAAGAACTAGTTCTTCTGTGTAATGTAGTGAACCAGAGATATGGACATCCCTATGGATGTGCCCCTAGTGGATGAGCACTAGTGGGTGTATCAGATCCCTTTCTATATTATTCAAGAGTCAGACTTGCCTATAACCCTAATTGTATTGTAAAGGTTATAGGTTGGCCCCACCTTAATGTGATTAGTAATTAATGTAAAAGACAATTAATCTGGTTAATATTAATTATATTATAATCTAGTGAGGTTGGCCCTGTAGTGCCAATAGACACTTATGTTGATAGGCTAAGTCTAGTATAAGTAAAGATAAATTCCCCATTGAGAAATATATCTTTCATGTGAGTTTTGAAATTTCAACAAGTACACCTTCTTAGGAAAAGTGCGCACATCTCTTGGGTGCTAGTCTTCTAGGGTTTAAGAACCCTCTTGTGTGCTAGGTTTTCTTGGTGGTGAAGGTCTTTCTCATGAAGAATATAACAAAGGATTTGGCTGGGTTTTCTTCGCTTGTTTAGAAGGGTTTCCCAAGATACTTCTTGTGTTCTTGTGCATGGTGTTTCTTCTTGTGATCTTGGTTGTTGCAACATTAATGGTTATGGTTAAGTAAAATGCTAAAATGGAATGAACTTCGTGCTTAACCATTCTTATTGAAAAATCAACAAATGTAAATCCCTTCCTTGCATACAATGTGGCCCAACAACTTGCCTTGAGTCACAACAAACAATAATTTCTTTGGGTTGAGAGAGACGTTGTATGATCTACATCTTTCAAAGACTTTTCTTAAATGATGGATGCGATTATCCCTTTTTCTTAAATGCATTGTCAAGTCATCTTGGTAGTCTACCATGAACTTTCCTATCAATCCGATGAACGCATGGTCCATGGCTCTTTGGAACGTAGCTCCAACATTCTTCAAGCCGAAGGGCATTCTAGCGTAATCATATGTTTCCCATGGTGTGATAAATGTTGTTTTTTCTCTATCTTCCTCAACCACTAAAAAATGATTATATCCAAAGAAACCATCCAACATAGACATGCATGTCGATCTTGTAACTTGTTGCAACAGAAATTCCATGTTGGACTGCAGAAAATTATCTTTTATGCTTTCTTTGTTAAGATATCTGAAGTCGACGCACATTCAAATTTCCCCGGTCTTCTTCCTGACAATCAATGGATTTGAAATCCAGTTTGAATGTCTGATGGGATAGATTATCCCTACTTTCTTTAACTTTTCCAAATCAATTATTACTAGAGGCTTCAGCTTGGGATTCATCATTTTTATTTTTTGTTTCACCGGTTTGGCTTCTTCCCTCAAAGGAATGGCATGTTGGAATATCGTTTTGTCATAATCCTTTAAGTCGTCATAGGTCCAAGCAAACACATCAATATATTCCTTGAATAAGGTGAAAGATTGATCAACTTCTTCGGGGGTGCAATCAATTCCCAAATTGACATATTTGGGGGATTGGTCTATTCCAATATTGACTTTTCTTGTCTCTTGTGCCTTTTGAACTGAAACTTCTTCAAAAATATTCTTGGCATGTTCACCTTTTGTGAACAAAGATTTAGCTTGTATGCAGTCTTTGGGGACGAAAATCACTTTATCATTTTTGTTTTCATCATCGTTTAACAAAAAATCCTCCAATTGTTCATCATTGTCAAACACTTGCAAGTACTCAATATTATCGGGCAGAGATGGCCCAAAGGCCCTTTCCACCTGGAAATATGTTTTTCTCAGGATGTCATCTGGATTTGATAATGAAGCTGCCAAAGCTAGCGAATCATTCTTATGATTCTTATCCCTTGGAATGAAAACAATATTGAAAGAGTTGAAAGATTCCATCAGTTCATTAAATCTTTTGAAATACAGTTTAAGTCTTTCCCTTTTGATTTTGTATTTTTGGGTAACCTGGTTGATGACCAACTCTAAATCTCCAGTCACAATGAGATGTTCTATTTTCATTCCTTGTGCGAGGATCATCCCATGGATTAAAGCTTCGTATTCTACCTCGTTATTCATGCATGGGAACTCCAGTCTTACAACATGAGGATGAATCGTCTTATCTGGGCTTATGAGAATAATCCCAACTCTATTCCCTGATTTAGAGCATGCTCCATCGAATGACATTCTCCAGTAGCCTACAAATACACATTATGGGACCTCCAAGTCTTGAACTCATTATAGGTTTTTGTTTTGTTCCATGTCCAAGATAACATAGTTTTCGATCCCGACATCTACATCGTCTTCCATTAATTCATTATCCTTCTTCTTGAAGGAGAAAGGTTTTTTGGGCTCTCGGGGTACTTTAATCATTGCTCCCTCCTTGCCTGGTAGCATCATACAACTATCGTCGTTCATTATATATCCATTGATCATGGAGCTACAATCTCTTCCCAACACAACCTCATATGTTGGAGGCAGGTATACCACAATAATATTAAAAATCGTGATGATATGCGGAGTTGTTGTAATCCATGCATAAAAATCCTTGATTTCTCCGTATGCCGACACTTTTCTCGAATCGATGGCATATATTCTCTCGCTAGTTTCATAATATTTAGTGCAACTCGTGCCCAATGCTTCCATGACCGTGAGTGGCATTATATTATTTTTCGCACCAGTATCAACTAAAAATTTATGTAATGCAACATCATGGTTTTCAATTGAGATGTAGAAGGGTGGAACCTTACCTCTCAGCTTAGCAGTTGACGAGATCTAGTTATGTTTTGGAGTGGTAACAACAACTTCCGTTCTTTCTGATGGATCATCCAACAACTTCAAGATATTCTTCCTCTGCTGAGGAATCTTCACCACTTATGTAAAAGGAAAGGTTATCCTCAACTTACTTAAGTCCTCCACGACATTGTACATCATTTGAGTTGAGCTTGTCACTATGGGTTGCCTTGTGGCTCCAATTTTCACCTTCTCATTCGACACTTTTTCACTAGCTTTTTCCTTTTCTTTTTCTTTTTCTTTTTCTTTGTCGGAGGCGCCTTTATTCTTTGGTTTATTTACAAATCCTCTTGTCTAGGTGACATGTTCTTGTGAGTTAGGATCGGTGTCTCCCTTTCCATATATGTACATGGATGCCTCACATCCGTCCATATGCATTGTCTCAGAGCATTCATCAGGTAAGTAATAACATTCTTGCTCAATCGATTTATCATCACAAAAAACATCCAAAACAACCGCATTTGGAGTGGGTTGTCTGGGAACCCTTGGTCTCGATGGGTCTTCAATATTCTTGAATATGACCCTGTTTTCGGGGGGAGGGTTTCTCCTTTGTTTGGGAATTGGCATTCTTGGGTTTGGCATGTAATTATCTCCCCTTCTTAGCCTGGTTATTTTGTTCTGCATCTTTTTGATGGTTCTATTCATTCGCACAATCTCAATTCTCTGCTTTGTTTCCTGTGTTGCCACAGGGTCAACTTTTACGTCGGGTATGGTTCCCTTAAAAAATCCTCCTCCCGCCATTTTATTCTGAGTTGCTCGAGGTTTAAACTCTTTGTTTCTTCTCGAGCTGGAAGCTCCTTGATTATCAATATTCAATCCTCCCATCTATCTTTGTACTTTTCCCAATATAATGTTGGGGTCAGTGCCCATTTCAATCATAATTTCTTTCATATCAGTGGCCTTAGTCATTGCTTCTTCTAGGGTATCCATCTGGGATGTTTTGGTGGCATATTTCACATTCGGGCGCTGCATTCTTATAGAAACCGAGAATGACCGAGTCATTTGGTATTTTGTCTTCTGGGATTCTACTCAAAGTCTTATTGAACCTGAGATTAAAATCTCGTATCCTTTCGTTCTTCCTTAACCCAATCTGGGTGAAGTCTACGAGGAGGGTATGGTAGGAAATTGGGGGGGAAAACATATTTAGGAACATAACTTCGAGGTCATTAAACAAGAGAATGGATCTACTGGGAAATGTTGTATACCATTCATAATCTCTTTCTGATAAAGTTTGCAAGAATAACCTCACCATGACGTCATCATGTTAAACTTGGTGGAAGTCACAAACATCAAGAAATAAATGCAAGTGCCTCTTTGCATCGATTGTCCCATCTCCAGAAAATTCCTTCAAGGTGCCCTTAGGTAGAACTGGGAGTTCGTGTTGTTCACCCATGAGATTAAGAGGGGAATTTCTCACCCTCCTTTTATTTCCAAATCCTGGGATTCCTTGGTTTCTTGCAAAATATATTTCTCCTCCTTGTCTCTCCTCATGATGTTCGATTCAGGGTTGTTTGTCTCTTGCTACCATTTTTAAGGATGTTTCAGAATTAGACTTTTCACTTCTAGGGACAAAGAGTTGTTTAATTTTACTTCAAGTGATGGGTCCCTTGCATTCGTCCAACTTCAATCTTGACCTTGTTCTTGTACAACTCTAGCCAATCTTCGATTTCTTCGATCTTTTCGTTCTTCTCTCCTTTGTCTTCGGAGAATTTCTCTTTCTTCTTCTTGGACTAAGATCTGTCAGGACCCTTCTAACTCTTCTCGAGTATGGGATGTTGATATTACCAGATTATGCAATTGGTGCAAAATGCTTTGTTGATTATTCATTCCAATTTCTAAATGGGGTTGGTTACCTTAGGGTAAACTCATATATTTCTTTCAAAACGTTGGGCCAGGTTCTGAATTTTTAGTTCATGTCCCCAATATGGTCGCCAAAAATGTTGACGCTTGAATCCGTCAGGACTGAAATGGCAACCTCACGAGGATGTGAATCCTCCTTCATCTTTATAGAGATGGTACTCCTCTGTCTGAGATTTCCAAAATGTGGGACTTTTAAAGAAGTCTGTCAAAATAAAATAGATATAACACAAAACGAAAAATATTTTTATTTTTCTTTTAAAAGAGAGTTCCTGAGAATGGACCAGGAAACACACACACATTCATACATTTAAATCAAATAAACATAATTCCTCACATTCATAATAGTAGGGCTAAAGATTTCTGATCACATAAAAAAAAAAAAAATGATCTGCATGCATAAGAGAACTTTGACAGAGTAATACATGGGCAGCTCAAAAGGAGATAATGATAGATCAACCTCAAATACTTTATATTCAGAAAAAAAACTGGGTTATAAAGTGCAATCGAGATTGTTCCCAAAATAGCTCTCTTGGAATTTCTAAAAAATATATAGTTCAATATATATTCTATGAAATTAAAATGTGTTTGTCATAATGACTGGGATTGGGGCTCCTGTGGACCATAAATAAAATATGCATAAGAATGAAGTTCATAGAAAGAAGAAAGTGGGTTGCGGAAGGTAGCAAGACCTGGAAAGAAGAAAAAGGAAAATATCAATTCTTAGTTAAACCTTTCTATTTAAAGAGGTGGAGTAACTGGATGAAGAGCTCGATAAAGAAAAAAAGATGTGATCAGTATGAACTTACTATGATGGTATCTCATTGTTTGTCACTAGCTCGTTGATGTCCTTTTATGGCTTTCCTCGGTGGTTACAGGAACCATCTCAGTCGTCCTTTTCCCTTCATTGGTGAGCTTGTCGACAACCTTTTTGAACCACTCCTTGATGTAGCTCCTCATTGGTTCCACGTTGATTTCATGCCGAATTTTTATATTGAAGAGTTCACCTTCCAAGTCCCATAGATCAATAGAAATGTTTTGCAATGCTTCTTCAATATCTTGATTTTTGATCGAATAATCAACTATCCAGTTTTCCACGTCATCTTCACCATATTCAAGAATGACATAGAATTTTTCAAATGACAACCCTTTAAATATCTCAACTTGTTCATCAAATGCTTGCTTGGTTAAGAACAACGAGTTGAGTATCAATTTCGGGTCTTGGACCTCATCGGTGTTGCCAACTAGATCTATCTCAATTAGCTTCTTGAA
>ML792945.1:9911-25592 GCA_009831015.1 Picea engelmannii
AATTTCTTATAAATGTTTAAGTTGTGCATTATTTTTATGAGATGGTTTATGGTATAGTTTTTTCACACATTATAAATTATAATGTGTTTTATTAATTTAATATTTTTGAATCATAAAAATATATATTTTCCTAAATTAAAATATAAAATGAAATTTGTTTATATATTTGTGTTATTATTTTTTTTAATTTTTAAAATATAATATTTTATTAAAAAAATATTATGAATATTTTTTAGATGGTTAAAGATGAAGTATTTAGTAGACTTTTTAATCTTTGAAATATTTAAAGTTCATAAATATATTATTTATACAATATTTAAGTGATTTATTTTAAAGTTTTTGCATATTAGTTTTTTTTTAAGTAAATTAGCTAGTGTATATAAGTATAAAACCAAAAGTTATTATTATTTTGTATCATTTAATTTATATAATTAGAAATTAATGTAAAAAACTGAAAACCAAATATAAATAATTAATTAGTAATTTTATATAATATAAATATTTTTTTTTTCTCATTTATGCATTTATTTCTAATCTATATATTTTTCTTAAATAATGGAAATATCAATAGTTATAAAGATATGAAAGAAAAAATAATAATAATAATATAATAAATTAATTCACATGTATGTATTAATTAATAAAAACTTATTTTAATTTCAGATCTTCGGATCTATATGATATATAGAGTGGTCAATTTTTTCAAGGTACAAATCATTATTCATGTTTTTAACTAGTAAAGGAGTTTTTGGTTACAAAAGATTTGATCCTTTCGAGTGGATGATATATATGAGATTAATATGGATTTATTCTTGTTATACTCAAGTTGTTTTGATTAATTTTTTCATTTCAATCTTTGTGAGTTCTTTCTACATGTTTATGTTTATATGAATTGAGGTTGTTATCCTTAGCTTACCTTTATTTCTGTTAATTTTGATAGATTTTCGTCATAAAAGAGTGTTGAAAACATTATTCTAAGTGATTTTGTTTTTAGAGACACAAAATGAAAATAGAGGATAACTAAAAATTCATGGATGAAACATAATAACCTATTGCATTAATGAAAAAGATGCAAGTAACAATTAATAAAGTCACCGTTATGATCTAATATTCAAAACATTATATATAATGGAAGAACAATCAATATTTTACTAATCGAATGGAAAATATATGACATGTAACACTTACGGAGAAAGTTTAATGTTTCTAGGTCAACTCCAAAGACTCTCTTTATGGAAAATATATGACTTGTAACACTTGTGGAAAAATCTTGATGTTTCTAGGTGGACTCCAAAGACTCTCCTTGGGATGGGTCATTGATAGGGTATTTTTTAAGGATTCAAAAGATATACCTAAGCATATTATTCTAGGAAACTAATTAGGTTTCTAAAAATCATACATATAGATATGGAGGTTTATATTTATTGTGAATATTACTAATCTAAGTATATTCTATGTAAAAAATAAGTGTATTTTTAAAGCTAAAATGGCTTATCAGTGGAAATACTTTTTGAAAAAAAGGCAAACATTAGTCATTTATCCAAAACTCACCATTAAGGAATATCATATCCATTCACCTCATTATGTACTCCATCTCCATACTTGTAGAGTGAAAATGGTGGAACTCTCAATGGTAGTTGGACAATGGTAGTTGCCTAGTTTCTTTGGAAGAATTGCAATAACATAGCCTTACTTTGGAATGTGGAGGATTGGTATGACCTCGGGAGATTCATTTATAAATAAAAAATGAAAACCT
The DNA here is from genome assembly GCA_009831015.1 of Picea engelmannii. NCBI lineage: Eukaryota > Viridiplantae > Streptophyta > Pinopsida > Pinales > Pinaceae > Picea > Picea engelmannii. The sequence continues at coordinate 11,668 of ML792945.1, forward strand.
CTTTGATTCTAGTCTCTATGTGAGTTGTTCGTGTTATCGCGTAATTTGTACTTTGATTGTAGAAAATTTTAAAGTAGAGAAAATTGATGTAACATGAGACTATGCTATCATTGTCACCTCAATAGGATGTCTCTTTAAATTTATGGTGGTAACCCCAAGGGAGACATCCCCGGTGACTTGGGGCTTTGAGAAGGCAAAGTCAAAGTGTCTAGATAAAGATCTCCTCTCACAAGTCACCACTGATCAAAAAGTCTAGTTTTATAACTAGTGAAGAGATGATATTTCAAAGTGTACCTTCCTGGAATAAAGAAACAAGAAACTATATATATTTGCAAGTACACTTGTTGGCTAGCACTTCATAAAACCATAGAATTTCTCAATAAAATCAACTGGCTAACAATAATGAAGTAAACAAAAAATTATAACAACAATATTTATAAGGCAATATTTCACATTAAATGCCTTGCAATAGCTTCAAAAATGACTAATAATCATTAACAATTGAGATCATAATACTAGCATTTGTTGGAAGCAAACAAGACAATAATTAAATCATCCTTTTCAACTGCTTTTAGAAGATTTTAATGTTGCAATTGATGGTTGTAGCTTACTTTAGTAACAAAAACAATGTTATTAGTAGGTTAGTTTATTCTACAGTTAGAAAAAGTTAGTAGGATGCTCAAGAAATAGGTTTTGATGGTTGTTTTGATCAATTACCCAAAGGAGGACTTTGACTAGTGCTTTAGGGAAAATGGAGTCAATGAATATGGAATTCATTTTTGAAGAAAATTATAGTAGGAGAGTTAAGGAAAAGAGAGATTGATATATTGCAGTGTTGGTAACCCAAGTCTCCAATTATCAAGCCCTAGGGGAAACTAGCTACTAACGTGTAGGTAACCCTAGGCCTTAGTAGAATTTCCTCCCTCCTTAAATCAAAGATGAAGCAAACAAATCAGCTAAAATGAAACAATGGATACTTAAGGTGTTGCAATGGAAATGCCTTCACACATGCCTCAAGAAAAATGGCCTTTTGACAAGATCTAGTAGGTGAAGGATTTTGAAGCTTGGATAATAATATCTGCTAGTCTTCCTAGGGTTTAGTCAAGCAATTTAATAATATTTAATGTGAATGCAAGAGAAATAAGCTATAACCATTCAATTAAGAAGAATTACATAAAAATCACTTCCATTCATCAAGAATAATAAAGAAAAACCCTAGTTGAACACTTCCACCAAGAAAGCGTATCAAAATACTCCAAGATCTACCCTTCCTCAACAAGTGAACTTGAAATTTCAGCTAAGAAACCCTAAGGAGGGGGGAAATTTCAGTCCTCACAAGTGTGAGTGATGTTTCTTAGGGTTGGTTGTGATTGATGTCAACCCTTAACGAAAGTTCAGTAGCAAATTCTAGTAGCACAAAGTTTTGGGTAATGGACCGAAGGTTGTTTCATGTATAATGGTATAAGTTATGATATATTTGCAGGTAATACTATTCTACATGGATAGTATGTGTCATTTCATTTATGGTGGTATGTGTAACGTCACATAAATCCTCAAGGTTTGACAGTTATGGCCTTACGAAGTTGGAGGACCTTCATATGTAGGCTTGAAGCCCCGAAAGGTCAAAGAGGTCAAAGATCTTGCAAAGAAGAAATTATTATTTAAATGGTAAAGAAAAGTGACAAAGTCAAGGAGAATTATTTAAATAATAAAGGGAAGTGACAAAGTCAAGGAGGAATATTTAAATGATAAAGAAATGGAGAACTTTCTAATTATAGAAAGTGGTTAACCCTAAAAATGAGGAAAATATGTTAAGCGACCTAGAAATGGGTTAGGTGGCCTAGAAATAGGTTAAGTGACCTAGAAATAATTTGAGTGACCTAGAAATGGGTTAAGTGACCTAAAAATAGGTTAAGTGACTTAGAAATGGGTTAAGTGACCTACAAGATGCTTTTAAGGAAGCTACATGAAGAGTATAAATAAGAGGCAAGGCTCTCTCATTTTATATCACACTTGAGCATATTGAATATCTATAGGTGACTAAGGTAACCAAAGGATATCTAAGTCTAATTTTAGAGCGAAAGTGAAGAAAAGTAGGTTCAAATTCAAGGGAGGATAAATTATTTTCATGTTGCTTTCTAAGGTGTGTTATTTACAGGTCATCTCACCATTTTCGCAATAAATTTTCTTATATAATGATTTAGACCATGAAATTGATAGGACATTGAGGAAACATATCCAAGTATATGTGGTAAAAAATTTAACTTGTGGGTCATTGTATTTTTGGAGTTACACTCCGTGGAAAATAGGGTTTGTGGCTAGTTGTGAAACTAGTCTAAAACAAGTATTTCGGGTAAAAACGTCATACATTCTTCATAAAATATCCAAATTAAGTAAGACCAAATGTGTTGGTTAGAATACAGTCTGCAGTATTCTTTGTAACATTTTTATATCCATTCAACAAATATTTTGTGTGGGGAACTCTCTGTAAGGTCTCTTTCTAGAATAAGCTAGAATTCAACAAGTTATGCCACTTTTGCTATAACTCCTTTTCTGAGAGGTTCCAAGTGTTGTCACCTAAAGGAATTGCATAAAACAAACTGAATAACATTATGTAATATTTTCAGATCTTTATTCATTACAAGTACATAATTATTATTATTTCAAGTTAGGGTTGTTGACTAATCCCAAACTAGTTATGTGAGACTAAAGAAAAGGTTGATGAAAATGCTAGTCTCTTGTTGTGAAAGCTAAGGAAGGTTTGCAGGTATGTGATCATAAACACCAGGGATATTATAGAGTTACAAATCATGTTTTGATGATCAAATTGATGAGAGATTTTGGTTAAGGTACATGTTGGGTACACGGTTGAGACAAGTAGTTGATGAGTTGGCACATACATGAGGTGTATAGTTGATGATGTTGGTACATTTCGATGAGTCATAGTTTATGAGTAGTTGAAACATGATTGGTACATACTTGGTGCTTGGTTGGATGCACTTTTGTTTGGTACATGTTGATTACAGATTGTTTTGGTACAAGTTGGTGCATGGTTGATGCACTTGTTTATGGTACTTGTTGATTATAGGTTGAGGTACAGGTTGACGCATGGATTGATGCATGGTTCAGGATTATTGGTATAGGTTTACATCAGTATATATCACAGGGATAGTGTGATAGTGGTTCTATCATTATACTTCTAGTTCATGATAGTTGGACAAGGCAAGGACATGTGGTTGTAGCCACCTTGCGGTTGTAGCCAGAGAACATAGGGGGTTGTAGCCTCCTTCTGGTTGTATTCATAGAATAGGGGAGATGGAGTTTCCCTCATGTTGTATCATGAGAAACAATGAGGTTGGAGCCTCCTTCCAGTTATAGCTGGAAAACAAAGGAAGTCGGTGCTTCCAATAACTGCAATTCTTCAAGACATATAAGAAAAAACATTCTATGGTTTTCTCCCACTTTGGGTTTCCATGTAAAACATTGGTGTCCTGTGTATGTGTATGATTGTTCATTTTTTCATTTCTTATTTACTCTGCATTTATTGGATGATAATGCTACATTGATATAACACTTGGATTATATGGTTAAAAAGGATTAAATTGCTCTATTAATAATTCACCCGCTCTCTCAGTAATCCAACAATTTGTATAAGAGAAGATTCCTTTATAAATCAGTTTAACCACTGAAGGGTAGATCATGGAGAGAAACAACTTATATAAAAATGGAATATGATAGTTCAATGGGCAAAAGTATGAATTTTGGAGCATAAGGATGAAAATATATATACACGCACATGGATTTGAAATTTTAAAATCAATTGTAGATGGATACACAACATCAACAGTTCCGCCAACAAATGAAAAAACAGTGAAACTCGGTCAGAATAATTCCAAAGCCAAAAATGCACTTATGAATTAGAATAGTGAAACAATATTTACCAAAGTTGTACATTGTAAATCCGCTAAAGAGATTTGGTACAAACTTCAAAATATTTATGAAGGAGATTCAAAAGTCAAAGAAGAAAATCTTCAAACTTACAAAGGTTAGTTCAAACAACTTAAGATGAAAGAAGATGAGAATATTGCATCTTACTTTTTACAGGTTTATGAAATAGTAAATGTGATCATAGGATTGGGAGAAGAAATCAAAGAATCTGTAATTGTTCAAAAAGTACTAAGATATCTTCCTATGAGATTTGACCCTAAGATATCAACACTAAAAGAAAGATTAGATATAAACTCAATAAGCATGGATGGATTACATGGAATCTTCACAGCATATGAAATGCGAACTGAACAGGAAAATCAAGATATAAAATAAGCAACCATCAAAGCATCCAAAAATTCAAATCAAAAGGGAAGGAAAAAAGAAGAATATAGCAGCAGCAGTGACATCCCAAAAGATGGTGAATAAGTGACCAACTTTGTCAAAATACTGAATAAGGGAACTGACAGTAGGTATAGAGGTAAGCTTCCTTTAATTTGTTTTAATTGTGATGGTATTGGTCGTTTTTATAAAAAAAATCCTTATAAGAAAAATAGAAATGATGAAGGTTACTCAAAAGGTAAGCAAACATCTAAAGGCAAAAGAACCACAAAGAAATTTTTCAAGAAAATATTATGCAACAAAGAAGACATCTCATCATCAGATGAAGATGAAGTCAGTGAAGGTGAGACAAAAAGAGTTCTATTCATGGAAGTATAAGACTTTGATAAAGAAGACTCTGAAGAATTAATTAAATTTTTCACTAAATAAGACAATATAAATTTTGATTTCACTACTTCCCCAGTTATAGTTATCTCCAACTTCACTAGAATGACAATGTACCTTCATCAACTCACTACACCTCCATTTCCTTTGTACAACACTACAGATCCATCCTTCTCCTCCCACTTTGCATAGAAGTACCTCAATTTAGGGACTTCACACAAAACCATGTTATACACATCATGCACATGTGTATCCAATATTGAGACACCTTCATCAACACTACATCAACATGCCTTACTAGAAGGAATGATGTGAACCTTTATACCATTTAATATTATGCATCTCCCTTCATTTTCATTAGTCCCTTTCAAAACCCCTCAGCAACACCCCCCTCCTTTGGAAAAAATTTGGATAACGTAACCATAACCACTCTAGGGTTACCAATTCTCATCGTAATCTAGCATAGTCTTCAATAATTACCTTGAATAGTCCATAACATACTACAAGGATATATTCATAGACCTATTGAGATTCACTCGATTCCATCATTACAATAGACATTAGAAAAAAAAAACCTAACACACCACCACACTCACACCATTGGGCATTGGCACATCCAACACCATTTGTAAACCAACATTTGTAACATTGAAATGTACTAATGTGTCGACTTTCCTAAACTCTGAGGAAAATTGGGACATTCTCCATTTTAAACAAAAAATAATTGATACAACTTGTAAGGTCTATATACAATTATTATATACATTATATCATGTAGTAGGATGATAACTAGCTTATCACTAATGGAGAGTTAGTTGTTAACATTATTACCACTTAATTCATATTTGATTCAATGATCTGGATTATTTTCGGCATGAAATGAGAGTGGAGATATGATAAATCAATGGACAATGATATCTCGGATATCCAATAATATAACAGAAATGTATCAGAGATGCAACCATAAACACAGAGATATAATAATACACAATTTTCTATTAATCAGTGAAAATGTACAAAGACTGTAAAAATACAGAATGAAAGACTCGTTAGAATGGTGGCAACTTATCTCTGAGAAGAGATGTGTTTGCCACTTGCATTCGCAAGAAGATTCCTTTTACAATGAGGATCCAAAGGCCTTTTTATCATAAAGAAAATCCAAAACCCTAACTCCAGAAGATGAAAATCCAACAGTTTTGTGGACCCCATTTTGGGTAGTTTGGTGTATCAAGTTCTCGGGGTTGTACCTTTGGCATAGGATCTCCATTTGGGGTGAACAATAGCTCGTTGGAAAGGTATCATCGAGGAGATTCATTTAGGGGGATAAATCAAAACCTTTGGCTATCAATGAGAATTTCTATCCAAAAAATCCTTCATTTAGGCCCTCAAAATGGCCCCGGAAGTTAAACACTGCTAAAAATAGTAAATTACAAAAATTGCCAGAAAATTGTTTTCAGCAAGTTGGAAAAGGTGGGTGGCCACTGATATCCACCTAGATCAATCCTCCCTCCTTAGGAAGAAATGGTCTCCATTGCGTTGAGTTCCCAGGGGAGAGGGAAAAGTGTTTGTTGAATCTGCATCTTGATGAGTTGCTTTCCTTGTTGGAGAAGTTGTGTTGCTTAGCTTGTTGAAGGTTGTCACGAACATGTGGTTGGAAATGTTGGACCTTTTTAACCAGTCTGGGTACATGAGATGCCTGTGTATAGAAAGAATCTTTACACTTTGTTTCAATCTTGTTGACCTACTTCTGTTCGATAGAAGGTGCTTGGGCCGAGGCTATAGTGGTTGTAGTATCCTTCTACTCACCTTTTGAACACATTGTGAAGAAGATGAATTTTATAGCATGAGATACTACCTTGCAGCATTGTTTAGGTAGAACAATAGTCGAAAATACCTCTGGTATTTTGTAGAGATGACCCCCCAAAGAAACAATGACACTGCGGGGTTGAGACTCATAAACATCATGGCTCTTCCACATATATGGTTGGCCCAAGAGAACATAAACGAAATATAGTGGGGCAACATCACATAATAGCTCATGCTTGAAGGGATGGATGTTGTATGAAAATCAAAATTGTTGGCTGACATGGAGGTCTCATCCCTGGCAAAGCCACCCGATGTTGTATGGTTGCAAGTGTGGTGTTGTAGACAATCCAAAATGTTTGATGACCCCTTATGAGATGAGGTTCTTCTCACTTCCGTTATCAATAATAAAATGCAACGGGGTCCCATCCACCCACATATGTGGATGAAAAAGGTGCTCCCCTTCTTCAGGATCTGTTGGTTCTTCTAGTTGAATTGTTGCAGTCGTGACAATAGCAATGGGGTCTGCATCGATGATCTGTCTTTTACTAGTATTTTCATAATCAAGGTTCGAATCCTTATCTTTGACCTCAACCACCAATGAATTTTTTGAGCAATATTCCTCAGTGTTGTGCCAAGGGATTTTGTGGAAATCACACCATTTTCCGGTGTCCTTCTTTTTCTTCCTGTGACCCTTCTTTTCATGTGGCTTGGATTTGTTTTTAGGAGACTACTTATTAGGGTCGTCATTATCATACTTTGGTTGCAGATTTGTAAACCCAAACTCTCTTTAGTTCTGGTTCTTAAATTTCTTCTCAATTTTAACAACATATCAATAAGAAACACCGAGTGATGAGATGTCCAAAAAATCCATTTCAGTTTGGATGTATTGGTGTAGAGCCCCATGGTATTTCAGAAAAAAATTTCATTCAAGGTCTTTGATACCAAGCTTCGTGCACAAGGTATGTAAGGTATTGGTGAACTCCAGAACTTCTTGGCCACTCGCTTGTCGCAGTGTGGTCCATCTCATGTATTGGTCCTCATAGTTTCCAACAGGGTAATACTTTTCCTTTACTGCATCCACAAAAAAATCCCAAGTGAGATTGACCCCATATATTCCAGACTCCTTTATGGAACTTTTCTCTCAGTAAGTTTCCCACCAATGTTTAACATGGGGGAGATATTTAAGGAGTGTGAAGGTTATGTTTTCTCTATCGGAAAAATTATCAACAGAGAAATAACCTTCTAACAAATTTAACCATTTGTCTAGGGCATACGCATCTATTTGACCTTCAAATACAGGAATATTAAAATTAACCTATACCTTGAAAGGAAAGGTGCTTCCAAAGTGGTTGTTTGATAAATATGTGCCTATTTCTATCGACAAGCATTCAAGGATGTGGGAAAAATTCTCCATCATTTCGTTCTTGTGTTGCGTGAGAGCTTGCTTAAGAAACAAATTGATAGAATCGTCTACTCCGTCATTTTTCTTTTCTTCCTCCATGGAGAGTTTCTTGGGTGTGAGAGATTGATTTTCTTCACGAGAGACAATCTTGATACCCAACTTTCTATACTTAGACCTCGTCGGGGACATGCACTGAATAAAAAACGATGAAGAGAAGCATGCTCTAATACCATTGATCCAGATTATTTTCGGCACGAAATGAGAGTGAAGATATGATAAAGAAATGTACAGAGATATCTCAAACATCCAATAGTATAACATAAATGTATCAAATATGCAACCATAAACACAAAGATACAGTAATACACAATTTTCTCTTAATGAGCAAAAATGTACAAAGACTGTAAAAATACAGAGTAAAAGACGTGCTAGAATGTTGAAAGCTTATCTCGTAGAAGAGATGTGTTTGCTACTTGCATTCACAAGAATATTCCTTTTACAATGAGGATTCAAATTCCTTTTTATCATAAGGAAAATCCAAAACCCTCACCCTAGAAGATGAAAATCCAACAATTTTGTGGACCCTATTCTGGGTAGTTTGGTGTATCAACTTCCTGGGGGCGTAACTTTGGAAAACCATCTCCGTTTGGGGTGCACAATAGATCGTTGGAAAGGTATAACCGAGGAGATTAATTTATGGGGCTCAATCAGAGTCTTCATTTATCATTGAGAAGCTTGATCCAAAAAATCATTCATTTAGGCCATCAAAATGGCCCCAGAAGTTAAACACTGCTAAAAATGGTAAATTGCCAAAAAAAAAAATTGAGCCAATTGGAAAAGGTGGGTGGCCACCGATATCCACTTGATCATTAAATATGTTTTATATGGACCTCCTCTTATAATGTTGCATTATGAATAACAAATTGATATATCCATGCTAAAATACATGTACTCGTTCACCCAATATTTTTCTTGTTCATTGATTTTTATGTGTATTTTCTCTCTGCAACCTTTACAATTACATTAGTCCTTAATTTTTTACATAATTCATAGTGAACTTTGAAATGTATAAAACATATTGTTAATGGTAGTAAATTTTGTAGCACATCATTTCTTGAAAATTCACTTACAATTACATTATTCCTTTACTTGTACTAAATTTGACATCGTGACTTATACTGGAGTTTGAATTATATAAATAGTCGTGGCACATCATTGCTTGAAAATTAATTCACAATTCTCATAGAATAACCAATATCAAACATTGAATATAATAGTCTTTCAATTATCTTTTCTTTTCACTAAATTAAGGAAAATGGTCAATGTTGAATGTGGGAGACTTCATTTTATAATATTATATATATTTCTTTGTAAGCTATTTGTTTGTATTACCTTTCATGAACACAAATTACATAATATGTTCCAGATACTTGTGATGAGGTTGTGATAGAAGGAAACCAGTCTCGCCACCAGTTATAAAAGTTCCATAAAATCCTGTTGTGATTGTTGCTAGTTGACATTGTTACAAAATTTAGACTATAGAGAACTATTATGGGCCTATGGATATACCAACAAAGATCTATGTGTAATTTTATCGATGAGGTAGAAGCTACAAAAAACAAAAAATAAGAATCCATGATAGATTACTTGTTGGTAAATCTATAGGGGAAGGCATTCCTAGATGAATCTGGTCATTTGGGGGCCATTATTGCTTGGATCAATTCCTCTTTTGTGCGTCATTGTGTAGGGTTATTCGCACCCAAATCTTGAATCCAATAGAGGTGTTTATCCATTAGTTCTTGGTGAAACTTATGCTCGTCAATATCTCATCCCATCTCCATGATGACTTCTCTCTGAGCATCACTGAAAACTGGTTGAGGAGGGGGCATAGAAATAGATATGGAGGTTGCTTCTAGGTGGGAGAAATGGGTGGCAATGGAAGAGGTTTTCATCGGAATGGAGGAAGGCCTACAATATTCGGTTTCGATTGGAGTGAAGGAGGATAAATTATCCATTAGGGAGTGGAAAGGAAAAAAAAATCATGAACCTGGTAGACAGTGAGTGTAGGGGGTGTGACCACCCATAAAAGAGAGAGAGCGAGTTTGAAGTGATCTTGTGAACTCTTTGGGCATGGGTAAGAATTTGTGGAGACTAAGTTTGAGGATGGACGAGGTGAAGGGGACCCTCATGATTATTAATAGGGACTTCTAGCGAGGTGAGAGTGGAGAACAAAGAAGGAAAACCAGATAGCTTGAAGAGTGGGAGGAATAATAAGGTAAGGTGGCTTATTGGTGAATATGATTGTGTTAAGACATGGTAAGAGAAAGAGAGCCATTGAATTCTCATGATAAACCATCATTTTTTAGGCTAGCTATAGGTACAATAGCTAGAGTGGGAAAGTGAAGAGTTAATGAATGTTGCCAGGGCAATAAATGAGGAGATCAAAGGAGCCTTGTGTGCAGTCAATTGTTCATGACATGAAATCCAATTGTCACCCAATTTCGGGTTGGGATTTCTTTCTTCACCAATGCATTGTGATCAAAAAATAAGGGGTGATTCAAGGTCTAGGAAGGTTCATAGGTAAGATCACCATTCTGAAGATTCACCTCGGCATTGGCTAATTTATCTGCTACCTGATTGGCCTCCTTATGAACATGAGAAGGGATATGAATAGTTTTGGGGAAAACTAAGTAAATTAATACTTCCAAGTTATTGAGGAGCCTCCAACTTGGAGATATTTTGGAAGGTTTTGAACCCATGAGCATCTTAGAAAAGAGATCAATAATGATTTGGGAATCATATTCTACGATGAACTTTGTAAAAACCATTCAATTAGATGTATTTAATCCTTGGATGAGCACCAATAATTCTAAAAAATTGTTTGTGTCATGGTCGAGAATGCCAGCCAATATTAGAAGGATATTTTCTTGATCATCCCTAAAAACCATGCGAAATCCTGTTGGGCCAGGGTTTCCTTTAGATTCCCCATCAAAATTTAGTTTGATAAATCCTGCCATGGGTTTTCTCTAGGAGGTAGGGATTATGGTAGTGGGAAGTCAGGAGTGGGTAGAGGAGGGTAGGGAATTAGGGTAGATGTGCTAGTGGGAGAAAATGATAGTTTCATACGAATCACATTTAAGGTCTTCTTGGGACCAGGGTTGAGATATAATATTTTTTCTGATGCCAAAGTGGATGTGTAATGAACCTCATTATCAGACACACAAACAAAAAAATTGTTTTCATTTTCCATTTGATTTTAATCTTAGTTTATATAACTATTTGTCAAAAAAGAATGTATGAACTCCATTATAAGATAAGTTAAAACCCTACTCATAAAATTTCAAAGGGAAAACCTCTAATATCTACCTACCATAAGAGGTCCCTTTCACTTCCATTCCATTTACCCTATTGTGTAATGGATCATGTGTAAAAAAAATGGGTCTCATAACCCCTATTACGATTCACCCCTTTTAAAACATCGGGCTTTCATATTTGTGCATATGTGTAACTGATTAAATTTGAACTCTAGGTGACTTTACTTTGTGTTCCCACCATACTACTCATCGAGTCAAGTTTTAACATCAAGTAACTAATCTATCCACCATGTCTTGGTTAAATTCATGGTCCTTAGTGCCAGGGTTAAATTTGTGTGGCAGTTAATACATACAGAGGCCAATGGACATTCCACCATGAGGATTGGACTACTAACTCACGATAACATCGAGGAAAGAAAGGGGTTTTTCCTCCAGTCGAGTCATGACGGTCTTTAAACATGGCACTTATTAAATGTGAGGAATGGTCCTCTGTCAAGGAAGTTAAGGCTCCGTAAGTTTTATTAAATGTAGGCCTGTGAGCTCTATTAAAATTACTAGGCTCTATACTCCATAGTCATACTGGTTCTGACACTGTCACATTGCCAACCTCCCTCCATGCTCTCCACATTTACTCTGAGATGAAAGGATGCCTTTTAGGGTTGAAGTGGGTTCGCAGTTGTCATTGTTGAGTTCTACAAGGAGGCCCTATGTAACAAATCTTTGAGGCACAGTGTATTTTCATGGTAATCACTCCAGAGTTGTGACCGACAGTGTGGTCCTTATCCCTGGTAACCTTTCTCATTACGCATTACTTTCTGGTTGTTAAATGAGATAATTTATTTCCCAGATTCTTCTTTGGTATAGCTTCTCTGTATTGTTTCTCATTACGCATTACTTTCTGGTTGTTAAATGAGATAATGCATTTTCTCGATTCTTCTTTGGTGTAACTTCTCTATGTTGTTTCTGAAGTTATCCTAAATCTTGTGGGGAAATTTCCTTTGAATTTATCTCTGTTTTTGTCTCTGGTTTTAGGGTGAGTATATTCGTTCATTTTCTTTTTTTTTACGCTTTGGGAGAAAATATTTTGTAACCTCCGGGTTTATTTCCCTATGCTGAATATTTTGATTGACGTCCAGACTTAAGACCTCTGTAGGGCTTTGAATAGTTCCCTGGTGATATTTTTTTTGCAATGCCACCAATACTACTTACAGTAGTCACTACCGTAGTCATGCTCTGTTCGATTCAGTTAAATAGTTGAAAAAATGGTTGTAATATTAAAAATACTTATAACTACTATATGTGATTCGATTCTGGACGGTTATGTGTGGCTTTCTAGTTCGGTATGAACATTTTATTCCATGCTGGTGTACATGCTGACTTAAATCTTTACAAGGAAACTACTACTGTCTATTTCTTTTTTTCATTGGAATCATTACTTGTTGTACAAGGACTTCCTCCTTGTAAAATTCTCTTTGTTTCAGTGCTTGCATAATCCACTAATGATGGGCTCTGTTTGATGCGAGGGTACCCATCAGAGAAATAATGTGCCATTCCCCTTCGGCCCAGGCATCTGTCCAGTTGGAAATGAGACAAGGAAAAGATATGAAAGCCATGCTGACCTGTCGAACAAAAGTTAAGTAGTATCATGAAACTTCCTTACTAACCATCCTCATTCTGTTGGTATTTTATCACTTTTATATATGATTACTGATATTCTAAATGTTACTTCTTTCAGGTTTTTTTACTTACTCATGAATCTCGGATACTTGGTTCCTACCTTCTGCACAAAAGGTATTCGAGTTCCCTTTGTAGGCTTTCCCAGAGTTTCCACAGTGTGGGCACGATCTCTTTCTGGATTTCTAGATGTTCGATACAATTTTTTTCTATTGCCTCCAATGGTTGGGATGAGGGGGTCCTCTTGTTGTATTCATCGCTTTCTGGTCCGACTACTGTGTAAAAATACTATTATAAAAGACTTTATTTTAATTGAATAGTGTACTGAGTTGGGTATTTTTGTCTCAAATTTTCCTCTATTTGGTCTGATCCCAAACTTTGTAATTTATTTCTCATTACTATCGTTTAGAATGTATTCATCTTCGAATGTTTACACGGTCTGAAATCTAGTCCAGTATGGCATAAAAGGAACTTGAAAAAAAATCATGGGGTTTATACTTATTATAATGACTCTGTTACACAGAAATTCCATATTATAATTAATTGAGACCATAAGACTTTTCATATGATTGTCTCATTTTTCTTTTGGGGTTGTTGATGCACATTATGATTCTGTAGTTTCCTCGTCCGGGATTTGGAAAAATATTTCTTCCTTAATCTCAACTTATGGATCATCATAAAAGTTTGATAGTCCATTTTACTATTACTTTCCCATATGAGTTTGTTGCTATTAGTCTAACATAATTCCTAGGATGAGTTATACTCCTTTATTGCTATAGTTTCACAGAAATTCCAGATAGGTGAAATTCAAGTCCTGGGTTCCAGAATGGTCTTTGGATCCATCAGCCCTCATACCTTTAATATTCGATTATAGATAAGTGTTTGACAAAGTTAGGTTTTGTTCAATATTAATTCCAATCATTTAAGGCATAGTTGACTAGATCTAATCATTTCTGATTTACCACTAATGCCTTACTGATATATATATATATATATATATATATATATATATATAT
>ML792945.1:47835-60217 GCA_009831015.1 Picea engelmannii
TTATATTATATATAATCATCAGCTTTGTATCGTCATTTAAGGATGAGAAGTATAATTCCCAGAGCTTCATTTTCTTTAGACAACAAGAACTTTTCTTTGTCCACTTCTTTTTATTTTGATCCTCCCCTCCCAGAGCAAGGGGAAAGGGCATGACCAAGATCATGGCAAATTATACAATGAAAATCTAAATTATAATCATGGATGTTGAGAGTGAAAGGCGAGATAGCATGGATGTTGAAGTGACTGAAGCTAAAGTGTGCACTGAAGGTTGCAAATAAGTTCTGTCTTTTCATTGTCGTAAATTTAATTTTGAAGAAAATGTTAATGAAGCAGGAAGAAATTTCCATGTATGTTGTCACTAGCTGACACCTATATGACTTACTCCTCCTTTGGGCTTGGAATGACTATTAGGTCTTGATATTGATATTGTATTTTTTTTCTAAATACCTACACAAAGGTGGAAATTGTGACGTCTTTCACTCTCTTCCAGTCACTATTGCCACGTCCAAGACATCTCTCTTTCCACCTCCAACATTGTCACTCCCATAGCAACCATGTCGGAGCTAGTAACTCCTGGCCATCGCTGTTGCCACCTGATGGACATCGTTCTTGCGACGTTCAAGAGTGTCGCTCCCATAGAAACCACATCGGAGCTAATACCTCATCATGTCGGTCTTGCCACCTTTAGCACATCTCTCTTGCCACCTTTGAAACGTCTCTCTTGCCACATTTGAAATGTCGGTCTTACCACCTTTGAAGCGTTTGTCTTGCCACGTCTGAAACGTCTCACTAGCCACGTTTGCAACGTCTCACTTACCACGTTTGAAACGTCGGTCTTGCCACGTTTGTAACGTCTCTCTTGCCACATTTGAAACGTCTCTCTTGCCACGTTTGAAACGTCGGTCTTGCCACGTTTGAAACGTTAGTCTTGCCACGTTTGCAACATCTCTCTTGCCACGTTTGCAATGTCTCTCTTGCCACATTTGAAACGTCGCAATATAGACGAAAACTAGGTCGTCGGAAAAACGACGTCATGTGAAACGAAGTTTGAGGGGGTCTGAGGTTTGTCGGTCTTCAGACAATAGAAAGTGGCAATTGCGTCAAATGCGTCATCGGAATTTGACCGAAATGCAGTAGTGGAAGTTGAGTGAGTTGTTCCAGAATGGGTTATGGGATGGTTTTTTCCTTATCTTTATTGTTCGCTTTATTGAAGACATGACCATAACTACTAATTGGAAGGTCATCCGAGAGAGAGTTGAGGATTTCGAAAGAGATGCTAGTGGAGGGCTCTGTGGGGTTTGGATGTTGTGGTTTTTTTCTGTGCTTGACGTTTGTCTCCTTGGAATTGCATGAAACCATCTTTGGTTTTTTCCTATGTTGAGGGGTTGGGGTTATTAGGTTTATTTAAAGGGACATATTTGAAGAGATGACCATGGTAATGGCAGATGTGACAATGAAAATGGATGTGTTCATAGTTGATTGTTTGTTCCCATTCATCATCTTGATATTCTAGTTTGATGGAACAAGGCAGTGGCTTTGAGACATCCATGTAAATGCAGATACGTGCATAGGAGGTGTATCTTCTCTATTTTGTGGCTTCTTTGACAAAAATACCCAGGGTGTTTCCTATTCCTTCCAGGACTTCTCCTAACTAGAATTCTTGGGTGAATGAGTAAATCCTGATGCAAACTGGTGTGCAAGGGAAATCCTACTTTTGTGGGTTAAATTTTTTCATCCTAAATATGAGATATAGGCCTACTGAATTATAAGAGTACGACCCATTTTCAAAAACTTTGTTCTTGTCTTCCAGGCTATGGAAGACGGTCGTAAAGAAGCATTTGGAACCCAGTTGTATTTCAAATTGGCCCTTGGGCCTCCACCATTGATTGATCCATTTAGTTAGGTCTCGTTCAGAGGGCCAAAGACCCAATAATTTTCCACTGAGGGCATGATCTATCATATCTTGGGTTTGCATACCAACTTGGGGTGAATTGATCACATACCTGGGCATTGTAGAGGCTTGTGTGATGCATTTGCTTGGTATCGATGACCAAGCCACTTATGGATGAGAGGGATCGACTTCCATCTCCATTGCTCTATTATTTATTATCTCTTCTTGATACAATTGGTCTCTAAAGTTCAGCGGTGGATTGAAGGGCATTCGTGTGTCGACGGATCTGTTCGCTTCTCCTATTGCAACCATTCAATAAGAGGGGGGCTTCCGCCCCCTCTGCTGAGCCCATTAGAATCATTTCAGATGGGACGGTGTGAAGATCACTGGTGGGATCAATGGAGATCAATGGAAATGAAACCCTAGGAGTGTAGCATAAACCCTATCATATGTTCTCTCATCAAAGAATCGCTCTACCGACATCCAAGAATTTTCCTTTCACTCGGATTATGAACAATAGTTTTCTTTTATAAGATTATATTACCTATGTAAATGTAGGAAATTAAAATTTTAAAAATCATTTCCAATATATATAATAATAGTAATAATAACAATAAAACACATAAAAAAAAATTAATTGATTGATACGTGTTAAGAAAAAAACAAAATTCATATTGATTTGGAAAAAGATGAGAAATTTATAATTCAAATTAATTTTTTTTATAATTATTTTAATTTCATTATGAATATATAAAAAAATTATATTAACTTGTCATTTAAAAAAAATCTTGTATTAAAATATAATAAAATACATCATTTATCTTAATTAAAGTATATTATTTTTTTATAAAATAAATATTATATTAAAATATAACAAAATATTTCTTTCATCCTAGTTAAAATATATGATTTTCTTCCTTATATCAATTTCTCATTATTTATTATCATCACTAAAAATTATTACAAGAAATTATTGATATTATAAGTTCTTATAAAAAAATATTATTTTATTATTAAAATTTATTAAAAACGCTATCTATGAGTATATAAAAAGTATTCACATATATTAAGTTTATATTAACTCAATTTTGAGATTATCATCTCAATACCACATTATGTTAATACTACATGGTATTGTTCTAAAATTTTATTCCTATATTTACCACACATTATTTTCTCAAAACTACAATGGAATACAACAATTAAATTGAGATAGTTTAGTGGTACGATCTGAAAATTTATTGTTTAGTGTTATACTATATAATTTTCCATATTAAAATTTAAAATTGAAATATAATATATATTTATTTTATTTTTTAATTATAAATAAAAATTACTTTACTTTTAATAATATTTTATATTTTTATTTTAATACATTTATTTTTTATATTAAATTAAATAATATAATATAAAAATCGAACACTTCCATGCTGCACTTTCTCAAAATAAAACATTGAATTATTATTATTAGTTAATGGGATTTGTTGTAATTAACATTATACACCTTTATATGGTTTAATTTTATTATATATACTTGTTTAAGTTTGATTGAGTTTATTAATTTTTGTTTTTTAATAAATATGAATTGATAAACAAATAATGTTTATTAATTATTGTTAAATTTTGATTAAGATTATTTATTTTTCTTTATTTAATAAATATTAATTGATAAACAAATATTGTTTATTAATTATTGTTAAATTTTGATTATTTTTTTTAATTTTTGTTAATTTAATGAATATAAATTAATAAAAAATAATATTTATTAATTATTGTTAAATTTTATGTTGGTTATTTTTTGTTATATGTATTTAGTTGATTGAATTTTTATGATGAACCTTACATTTATATAAATATAATTTTCTATGATGAACCTTACATGTATGTGAATAGATATGAAGATTGAGGTTAAAATGTTTTTAAATGAATTTAAAAGAAATTTTCAATTTTTTTATAATATATAATTTTAAAATTAAAAGTAATAAATATTATTTAATATGTTTTTTTCTTAAATTGGGTTTGTACTAATAAAAAATAAGTAAGGTAAAAAAGATAAGATTTTTATATTTTTTTATATTTTTATTATTTTTTTAATAAAAACTTTTGAACCTATTAGATGATGAACTTATGAAATGATTGTATAAAATTTTTAATTTTTAATTAAATTAATAGAATAAAAAATATATTGGTTTAACTCTTATTGGAACGAAATTTTCACCATCGAGATTTTCGTGACTAGTTTCATAGAACCCATTGGTTTTTATCCTTCCCAAGTGTATGGAGGTTTTCCCTCTAATCCTATTCAAGTGGAGGAGATATTGCATGAGTATTATCATTATGAGATGCTATCATGGGTGTGATTTTGGTTTCCAAGGTGGAAGACTACAACGAGTGCTTTTTGATAAAAATATCAATTCTTAATTAAATTAATAGAGAATAAAGAATATTAGTTTAAGTCTTAATGCAAGAAAATCTTCACCATCAATATTAATATTTTAGTGAATATTTTCATAGAACTCATTGGTTCTCATCTTTCCCAAGAGTATGAATCTTTTCCCTCTAATCATATTTTAGTTAAGGAGATAGCGTGTTAGATTTTGGTAGCTCAGTGGTACTTCTGCATCTATTGTGTCTAGGCAAGAGTCCGAACAAATAACTCTCTCTAGTCACTTTATGAAGTGATTTCATAAACTTACTTTATAAAGTGATTTTATAAAGTCAAGTTGAGTCTTTTAATATTTAATGGGTAAAAGTGACTATATGAAAAGTGGGTCACTTAATTGATTTAAGTCAACTCAAAAAAAGGTTAAGTTGTGACCCTTGATCTCAAGGGAAGGTGAACAATCACTCAATGGAGAGCAAGAGTTAGAGAAGCACTCATTAATGAGTAATAAAAGGAAAACATAATTCAAATTGTTTTTTCTTTAAATGCTTGTTTTTTCATTTATCTTCAAATTGTTCAATTTTTTTTTTCATCTATTTTATAACTTTTCTATTTTATTTTAAGGTTTTTATAGGAAACTATTTTATGTTTTAAGGTCATGTTTGAAAAAAGTTGTAATTTTGACCCAAATAGAAAAACTGGTGCTATCGGTAACACCTCTTTTTCATTTGGGGGTTGATTTTAAAGTTTTTTTGAGCAACCATTTGATCATTTAAGCCCATGCTTGAAAAAAATTGTAATTTTGACTCATTTACAAAAAATGGTGCTATTGGTAGCACCACTTTTTCATTTGGGGGTTGATTTTAACGTTTTTTTGAGCAACAATTTGGTCCTTTAAGCCCATGCTTGAAAATAGTTGTAATTTTGACACGACCACAAAAAATGGTGTTATCGATAACACTACTTTTTTATTTGGGGATTGATTTTCATGTTTCTTATGCAAAAATATGGGTTTTAAGGGCTAGAGTTCTCGTTTTAAGGTCACAGATCTCATTAAGTTAGTAAATTTGTTGGAACACTAGAGAAGATATGGTGCACACCTTTTGAGAAGAGTGAGGTAGGAAGTTTAAGAGACCCAATTTCCTAAAGAGTCGAACTACAAAAAAGAGTAGCAGCCAAAGGGAGAGGCACAAATACGAAGGAGGGAAAGAGGCATGCATCGTACGAAATATAATCATTAAAAGAGGTTCATACAACTAGTGTTTGGCATTGAAATCGAGGTTTATGTTGAATATAAGCACAATTTTCGAGGCTCTAGGAGACAAATATTCATACAGCTAGGTACAACTGTTAAGCACAAAAATCGAGGACACATTTTCTTCCAGAAGAAGGTCGTATAGTATAGTTGTAAAAAAAAAATAGTGGCATGGATTTCATGGAAAAAATCAAGTACATTTTTCTAAGGGTATTTGTCACAAATTTCGAGGAGGTCTCTAGTTTTTTTACTAGTTGTTATTGTACATTTTATGTCGATAATGTTGTTGTAAAACTAAGAATTTTCCAGAGAGATCAATAAGAAAAATCTCTCCTAGACTTGTTTTCCCCTTGTGGGTTTTTCTAGGGGCATTACCCATAAATTTCATGTGTTCAATGCGATAAATCTGTTGTTGTTCATTTTCTTTTTCGTTGCTATAATTTTTAGACTATTCATTCTCTTGTATTTATTCTCATAGTTACAGAAAATGAATATGGTACGCTTGATTTATTGGTGAATAACTATAGAAGGTTGAAATCTTTTGTTGGCTAAGTGTTTGAGATTAGATTTTTGAACATGGTATCAAAGCTAAATCTCTGAGGTTCAGTAAACTTGATATTTGACACTTGATTCATTGTGTGTCCAAAAGGCTTTGCTTGGAAGAAGGAAGGGGAAGAGTTGTGTTTCAGTTGAGAAGGTCACGACTTCTCTTTTGAGGTTCGAAGATAGATTGTATGGGGCAATGAAATTTAGTCTATGGAAGGAGAGGATTGCTATGTTGATAACTATTCTTAGAATTATGTTGATATCCTTTTCTAGAATTGTTCATTAAGAGACCAAATTGCACGACAGAGGTCACTGTCTGTATTGCCCTAAAATTGAATACTCAACATATAAAAGTTAACCACATGCGAATTCAACCAGATATACATTAATAAGGTAATAATCCCTTATGACTGCTGAACTTAAAATACAAAGATACAAGGCCGAGCTATCCCTTGAATAGACTTTTCTCTTCACGACACTCACCCTTATGGCTTAAAATTATATCAAAAAAAGGACAAAAAACACCTAGGGTGCTCTTTAAGAGTAACAAATTAAAACCTGAATACCTTTTGAGCTTTTGACCAGGAGTCTGCGCCTGAATCTATGTATGGTTAAAGTCCCTGCAAGGAATTGTTTTTCAAGTTACATTAGTATTGTATAATAAAAGCAGAATGGACATAATCTTTAATAGAATAATGAATGATAGGAAGAGTTTAATGAAATGTGGTACTCAACTCATGGTGGGAGAACTCGAGTCTCTTCCTTTGTCACATCTGGTTGAATAAACGTCCTAGGTCGAGGGGAGGGAGGTCCAGGTATTTCTGATGGGTACCCTCGTAAACACAGAGCCCCATCATTAGATCTTGGTTCCCAATCCTTCAAAGAATAAGAATGATAGTTTCAATATTAAAGAAAATTAATGCTTCAACTAAGAAGTATCTATAAGAATTCTTCAACTAAGAAGTATCTATAAGAATGCTTCAACTTCATAGACCTTCATACTAAACAAGAACGAATGTCTCCATGAGTACTGTAACTTTCTATAACTTTCACCCAAAAGCAAAACGAATACACAATGAAACTCTAGAACCTATTAGGGACTTACGAAAGTGTCTTAAGGGCTATAAAGTTTTGATTAGTACTCTAGACAGGAACTTAACGTGCAACACTACATGAGATACGAACATCTAAGCTATACCCAAAAGGAAATAAAATGCAGGCAACTTAAGAAGTAAGAAGCTCCGAATAGGTAATACACAAGAAGCATTCTAAATAATTTACAGTTGGGGTATCCTGCTTTAAATTATAGAATCGGTACCTATACCCGGACATTTATGCTTGGTCTAGTAGAGGAAATTCCGAGGGGAATTCCAAACCCCGGACAATAATAATAATCCCCTCTCTCTCATAACTACGTGTTTTAAAAACCTAAAGCATAAGGAGCAGTCCAGTATACTGAAATTGCAAATTTCCCCATAACTAAAGGAGACTTTCCACAGAGAAAAATCTTTGAAGGAAAGACATTGTTTACAAAGAATCCGTAAGAAATAACAAATACTAGAATGACCAAAATCCCTCTCGACCTTTCTTACTCATCACAAACAACGACAAAAGTATCGTAACTTACCATGAAGATGGGTAGCTCCTGCATATCTCACCAGGGGAAGACCTCCAGAGTGTTGACTACAATCACAGAGGAGGAATGCATAAGGAAGAAAGAAAACCCTAAACTCTAGGTGGGAGAACCCCAATGGAGCATTAACGATTACTACACAGACTAATAGTAGGAGTATGAAGGTGTTATCTGACCATGTGACATAAAAGAGGTGGCATAAGTGTATTGAATATAGGGTGAGTTGTGGTCTCAGAATGCGAACTCGCAGAGTCTCCATTAATAGACTGGACAAAAGGTTATTAAGTATGACTAACAGAAAAACCATCATACTTCTTGTCGAGTTAATGCACTATCACGACTCACTTTTTGTTTAGTTAAGATGATTTAGTTCATTATCCATTTAGTTGGACTACGAGGAGGGTCAGTTAGGATTAGAGTGATTCAAAAGTTAAGTAACTTTAAATGCTTACAAGATGTGACCCTTAACCCTTGAGTTTCTCCTTTTATAAAAGTAAATTGTTTCATATTCAAGTAAGGGACCATACATAGGGGTGAGGGTTAAATTGTTTATAGGACTAAAAGTCCTCTATATGCCATAAATGTATAGATATAATTATATTGTGTCTATTAGTAAGATGGAAGGTGATGCCAAAGTCAATTATTAAATTGGAGAACGAGGTTCATAGTAGTTCAATTGTCATTAATAACTTCATTGTTTGAAGACTAGGAGAAGTAATGTTTCCCAAACATACTAATAAATTTTTTTATTTTTATTTTGGGTAAATTGGGGTACATTACATATGGTATCATAGAAAAAATTTACAGCACTGGGCCTGAACAAGGCCACATTAGTTTCTTAGTATATATTTCAATTTATATAAAACTAATAAATCTTATGATTACAAACAAAAACCCATTTCTCTTTTGTGTTAATTATGGTAGCTCAGGAGGGTGTAGAAATCAGGATGGAAGGAAATCTGTAGCAAGGACCTCTTGGAGATCCAAGGCAGAAAAGTGATGGAAGCTCACCCACAAAGGTGTTGGAAACAATGAGGAATCTTATTGTCGAACTGCAGATTTTCAAAGCTGACAATGAAAAATTGAAGAAAGCAGAACAAGAATAACAAGAGGTAACTGAAGTCTTGCTGCGAAGTATAGTGATCAAGAAAGGCCCAAAAGAATATAACCATGATGAAGAGGTCAACAAAAGGGCCTCCAAGAACTCTGGGCCAGAAACAGAAAAATGAGACAGTTTATTTGAAGGAACACTTTTAGCTGAAGACAAAACAAAACCAGGCAGAAAAAGAAAACAAGTAGAGCACCTTGAAGGAGAATTTAAAAATATTAAATCGACTACCTTTGATGGAGAATCTAGGACAAGCGAAGAAGTTGAGGCATGGTTGTTGGAAATCAAAAAATACTTCCAAATCTACAATTATTCCAGCAACAGGAAGGTCAGAATGATCATCTACAATCTGAAAGGGAAGGCCAACATTTGGTGGCAAGACCTGAAATTGGCCAAGGGTCTAAAGGAGAAATAGTTGGAATGGTCTAACTTTAAGAAGTATTTTAAGAAAAAATACCTTTCTGAAATCTATTATGAAAGGAATATGAAAGAATTTTACGAGTTATGACTTGGACAGATGACGATGGAGAACCTTATAAATAAATTTCTAGAACTACTAAGTTTTGTACCATACATCTGGAAGGAGAAGGTAAAAATCCAATGATTCTTAAGTTGTCTACCATAGTCCTACAGGGACATAATTGAGTTTGGCAACCCCAAATCATTGAGTGAAGTATTCAGGAAAGAATGAATGTGCTATGACCAGTATAAATAGCAGGTAGAGTTTCCCAAACCCTGGAAGGATAAGAAACAAGATCAAATGAACCAGTGGAAGAAGGGGTACGAACCAGCTCATTATCGAAATGCAACAAAAATATTTTCGAGAAAGAATTTTCACTCCAATCATCCAAATACGCAAGGCAGCGATAAACTATTATACCTGGGAATGAGGAAGTTTGGGGACAGCTCTCGTGAGCCATTAAAGTGTTGGGAATGTGGAGAGCCTCATCTAAGGAGGAACTACCCACGTTTGATTTCAGCAAACATAACTATTGTTCATAATTTGCAGGAAGCCTCGATGGTGGGAGACGTGGGCAGAAGCCTACATCGGATAAATGCAGCCATAGATGGTCGACAAGCTAACAGCCAGTCCTCGGTGGTAAAAATCAAAGGTAAAATCAATGACACTCAAATTTATTTTGTAATTAACCCTTGAGCTACGTTAAGTTATATTACTCCTGATGTGGTAGAGTCAAATAAACTTAAGAAACTGAAGCACGTAAAATCATGGCTTGTACAATTAGCAACTGGTACTAAAAGGAAAGTAGTTGACTTTGTTTTGGATTTTGAGTTCAGCTTAGATGGTCAAAATATAAGAACAAATATGAATATCCTACCACTAGGATCTTACGATGTTATTATCAGGATGGATTGGTTGCAACAACACAAAGCAGTACTAGACTAATATACAAAGATACTTAGCTATAAAGATGATTTTAGAACTATTAGAATAGACCAAGGCATACCAAAACCTGTGTAGCGCACCTTTTTCTGTCTACCAAGGCTTAAACATTCTTAAAATAAATATATAAAACCCCTTTGTACATAACTCATACAGACATTATTGATCCGAAATCGGATCCAGAAACCTGACAGGGCTTGAAAAATGCTCAAAAATGAAAGTGCTCAGAATGCGACGAAACCTGTGCCATTGCGTCCGTCTTGTCTTCCTGATTCCGGTGGTATATTTACTTTGTCAAACGGGCTTCGTATGAGAAAGATATCGCATTATGTCTGAAAAGTCAAACAGATAAAAAAAGGGATGACTGTACAGTCTGTACAGTCAACGTGTCATGCTGACTGTGCAAACCGTACGGTCCGTATAGGTGATGTGGTAGCTTCAGCAGATGACTCGTGGCATCCTCGGGTGATGACACATGGCAGAGCGTGATGGGTCGGTTTGGCATATGGATGGACCTATCCAAAGGTGACACATGTCACCACTGTAAGGGTGACATGTGGCACGGATGACATCAGCAACTGACGTGACAGGATGACAGGGCAGTACGACAGCTGACGCGGCAAGTTGACGTGGGAGTATGACTCTAACAGGTGGTCCAATCAGCGATTGACACACGACATATTTTGGTTGGTTGGGAAGGTGCCATGTGGCGCAGTCGTGGGCTGCCACGTGGCACCCCATGATTGGTTTAGGGTTGTGTAAAAGTTTTTTATGTCACCATGGGTCGAACCCGTGACCTCATGTATGGGTTACGGACTGGCGGGACCGGGCTAACCACCCGGGCGCCCGTTAGTTCTTGTTATCTATACGGGGAAGATTTTATTTTTGTTGGTTCGAGTGTTAAACCAGCGGGAAAAAGGGCTAGGGCTTAGCCCCAGCCCTCGGTGCACACCACACGACCATACCATGTAGCCATTACCAAACATATAACGTGGTTATACAATGGTTCAGCCCGTAACCACTGCCACAGGACCGAGAGTCAATATGACAGGGTGCGCGCATGGAATCAGGGGCTTATGCCCGTATTATTGTTATAAAGTGGGTTTTTATGCCTAAATTTTGGGTTTTAATTGTTAGTTAGCCTATTTTTTAGTTGATTTTCTCTATTTTTGGGAGATATTGGGCATTTTTGGAGCCTAAATTTTGGGAGGAAGTTGGAGATGAGTAACCAACTTCCAGGCTATATAACCCAGGCCTATTTGAGGCCATGGAGAGAGCAGTCAGAGTAGATTTATGCTGATGAGAAGCCAAGCCAAATTCATTTTGATGCAAAGAAGCTTTTGAGGAGGAGACGTTGTCGGACCATTTCTGGGAGCTCCGAATGTTCGTTTTGCGTGTCGTTTTCTTTGTCGGGTTCTAGAGATCTAAAAGAACATGACCAGATTAGTCTTGTATCCATTTGGCATTGCATTGATGTATTTTTGAGCTCTTGAACAGAAATAAAGAAGCCTCTCCATAGAGACAAAGGCCCGGAGACGTAAGCAAAGTTGTGCCGAACTCCATTATCAATCTGCATGTTATGGTTTGTTGTCTATTATCTCATTTTAGGTCTGCATATATGTATATGGATGTCATAATTCCTCTTCTTTACTCATTCTTTCACTAAGTTTTCTCAAATGGTTAATTAACGAATGCAAAATTAAAACTCAACCATAAGTCATTAAAAGATCCTACGGATCAAGTGGTATCAGACCTAGTTGACGTTTGGATTTGAGTTGCATGTTAACCAGGGAAAAGCTACAATGTGGTGAAGGCGAGCTTGTTGCAGAGAATCCATTAATTAGATTGAGAAAAAGAGCTTCTCACAGCGAGAAGATGGCATCGAAAGAAGGGATTTCTCAAAATGAGAAAGAGTTCCGGAAAACATTCCTTTTCTATGTCGGAGATGGTGAAAGTCTTGTACGAAGATTACTTGGAACAAAAGCGACCAGTTTTGGGTGATTTTTCAAAAGGCAAAAGTGAAGAGGAAGAGGACTATCCTCAGATTCCTCCTTCACCTCCATCAACACCTCCTTCTTCTCCTTCTTCTTCTTCAAGTTCAAGTTCTAAATCTAGTGGAAAGAAAAATGTTCATAAGAATAAACATGAAATTCCATTGTTAAAA
>ML792945.1:64984-77663 GCA_009831015.1 Picea engelmannii
CAATCACATAAGCCCACTGGCTTATACAACCTTGGCTCACCATCTTATAACACATATTTACAATTTCTTTTAGAACATGGTTTGCAACGGGGCTCAGCCTTGGGGACACTACAATCCCCCTCCCCTTATTTTTGCACTGTCCTTAGTGCAACTTTACACAGCATCTGCAAGCTTTTCAAAAAATTTCAAAAAGATGTGGGTACTCTTTCCGCATAAAATCTGCATGCTCCCATGTTGCGTCCTCGAGACCGTACCAGTTCTACTGGACCTTTACAATCTCTATGGATCGATTCTGGAGTTGTTTTCTTTTCTTGTCCAATATGCACATAGGATGCACTTGCAGGACACCTTCTGGTTCCACCTGAATCACATTCCAATTGATAACATGATTAGAATCAGGTACATATTTCTTAAGCAGTGAAACATGAAACACATTATGTACAGTCATAGATGCAAGTAGTGCAAGCATGTATGCAAGTGGCCCAATCCTTTCCAGGATCTCAAATGGCCCACAAAATCTTGCTGCCAATTTGGCTCAACTTCCCAACCTCAGGGAACTTCTGTTAGTTTTCACTTTCAGGAAAACATGGTCACCCACTTTGAATTCTCTATGGGTTATGTTACTGTCAGCGTAACTTTTCTGCCTATCATGGGCAGCTTTTAGATTTAATTTAATTTTTATCATTTGATCTTTCATCTCTTTGAGCAGCTTAGGCCCAACTATTTCTCTCTCAGTTGAATTATCCCAGCTCACTGGAGTGTTGCACTTTCTTCCATAAAGTGCTTCTAATGGGCTCATCTTCAATGATGCATGATACCCATTATTATAGGCAAATTCTACCAAATGCAGATAGTATTCCCACCTTTATGGTGTATCCATCACATACATTCTCAGTATGTATTATATTACCTTGTTCACCCTCTCTCTTTGACCATCAAACTCAGGATGATATGTTGTACTAAAGTTCATATTCGTTCCAAATCCTTTAAAGAGTCCTTTCCATAAATTCGAGGTGAATTTAAGGTCCCTATCAGACACAATTGCCTTAGGAATTTCGTGCAAGCGTGCAACTTCTTTTAAAAAGATATCAACAACATCAGCTGCCCTATGGGTGGTTTTCAGTGGAATAAAATGGGCAGATTTAGTAAGCTTGTCCACCACCACCATGATTGAATCATGCTGCTTGCGTGTTCTGGGAGATCCTGTGATAAAATCCATTGTTAGCACATCCCATTTCCATTCAGGAATGGGTAAAGGCTGCAACAACCCTGCTGGGTGCCTATGCTTAGCCTTAACCTTCTAGAACTCCATACATATGGCATTGTATTCATCGATTTCCTTCTTCAGACCTGGCAAAAAATAATGGCTGTTGACTGATGCCACAGTCTTCTAATATCCAGGATGTCTAGCATAAGTCACGTTATGCATTTCTTTTAGAATTGTCAGCTTCAATTCTTGGACATTGGGTACATACACTCTGTTTTTATACAGAAGTAATCCATCAGTTCCCAAGGTGTAACTTTCCTTGGTCTATGGTCTCTCATGCTGCTATAGCTTTGCTACTAAACCTCTGTACTGCAAATCAGCATTTGCAGCTTCCAAAATTCTATCTTTAATCTCATTTTTGTACATGCTAATGGTTGTAGCATGTAATTTCTGCACTTTTCTATTGAGTCCATCAGCCACCTTATTTTCTTTCCCTTTGATATGCTTGATATCAAATTCATATTCACACAGGAACTCCAGCCATCTGATCTTCCTGGCATTTAAATTCGGGTGATCAAATAAATATTTCAGACCATTGTGGTCTGTTCTTAATTCGAATCTCCTTCCCATGAGGTAATGTCTCCATTTCCTCAATGCGTGGATGATTGTTACTAGCTCTAAATCATGAGTGGCATAATTCCTTTCATGCTCTTTCACTTTCAGGACTCATAACAAATTACAAATCCCTCTTGGCTTAGAACTCCTTACAGCCCCTCCTTACACGCACCTGTGCACACTACGTAATCCTTATTTGGATCTGCAATCTTTAGGATTGGAGCATTGGTTAGCAGTTGCTTCAATCGTTTGAAGTTGCTCTGACATTCTTTAGTCCACTTGAACTTCTTCTCCTTCCTTTGCAAGGAAGTGATAGAATGAGCTATCTTTGAGAATCTAGCTATAAACCTTTTGTAGTAGCCTACCAGACCCATAAAAGATCTAACTTTTACCACATTCCTTGGCACTAGCCATTCTCATATCGCCTCAACCTTTTCAAAATCCACAGTGATCCCTTCTTCAGATATAATGTGTCCCAAGTAATTAATCAACCTTTGTTAAAATGAGCACTTGCTCAGTTTTGCGTATAGTTGGTGTTCTCTCAACACCTGTAGAGCCATTCTTAGGTGTTGCTCATGTTCTTCCTCTATCTTGGAATACACCAAGATATCGTCTAGGAATACTATGACAAACTTGTCCAAATAATCTCTGAACACGCCATTCATTAAGCACATGAAAACAACAGGTGCATTTGACAATCCAAACGGCACCACTGTGAACTCATAATGACCGTACCTTGTTTTAAAGGTGGTCTTGTTGATGTCATCATCATTTATCCTCACTTGGTGATATCCAGATTTGAGGTCTATTTTCAATAATATTTTTGCATCCTTCAACTGATCAAAAAGATCATCAATCCTTGGCAGAGGATACTTGTTCTTGATAGTGACCTTATTCAACTGTCGAAAATCAATGCACAGTCTTAGCATCCCATATTTCTTCTTCACGAATAGGACCAGGGCTCCCCATGGTGACACTTTGGGGTGAATGTATCCCTTCTTTAGTAGCTCTTCGAGCTGCAATTGTAGCTCTTTCATCTCTGGCATACTCATTCTATAAGGAGCCTCTGAAACTGGAGCTGCTCCCGCCATCAAATTTATAGAAAAATTGATATCCCTCTTTGGAGGTAGTCTAGGTACCTCTTGAAATACGTCCTTAAATTCTTTGAGTATCTTGTCGTCTTCCAGATTCGAGACTACATATCGGGATGCTTCTTCCACCCGAGCTGCAAATAATTGATAGCCTTTCCGGTAACATTTCTTCAACTGCATGGATGAGATTTCTCTAACAATCACGGCTCTGGGAATTCCTTGGACTGTTACCTGATTTCCCTCTTCATTCAGGCATGTAAACCTCTTGTTATGGCAGTCCAGAAGGGCATGGTGTTGGTCCAACCAGTCCATTCCAATTAAGCAATCGTATAAGCCTAAATGCAGAATGTTCAATTCAGCCTTGGTGCTCATTCCTTTCATGTCTAATGAACATGACTTAACCAATTCAGTGACCTTCCTTTTGGTTCCTGTGGCCAACTTCACTAGCCAAGTCTTTTCATGTTTACTTCTCATTAGATGCAAACTGTCCACCATTCTAGGATCTACATAACTATGGCTAGCTTCTGAATCAATTAAAATAACAAGTGGTCAGTTGTTGATCATACCTTCCACTTCAATAATGTACGATTGAAATTTTGCTTGCTTGTTGTCCAAGGCTGTGTAGATCCTCAACATTTTGCTACCCATATCCTCCATTGTTTCATCTTGCTGAACAGTATGGACAGTTCTCACTTTATCTTTTATGTGGGGGAAGTCTCTGTACCTATGATTCCCTTTACAACCGCAACACTCCATAGGTGGCAGTCTTGGCATCTGCTCACTCCCTTCAACCTTGCTGGGCTCTCTAAAAGATGACTGTCCCCAAGGACTATTTCTGAAAAAGGGAGGCATGTTTCCCTTCTGCCTTTGTTCTTTATTAAACCTCTTCTGGTCATCCCAAGCCTTCCGAAAGGTAGGCTTTTCTCTTTTCTATTCGTATAGACATTTCACCCTTCTTATGGTTTCTTCCATGGTCTTAGGATCGTCATACTGAATCTTGTCACCAATGGAAGGTGGTAGTCCACTCAGATACCTTTGAACTTTGGCAGCCTCATCTTTGATGAATGGAACATGCTTCAGTAGTTCCAGAAAACTTCATTCATACTCATCAATGGTCATGGTGTCGAACTTGAGTTTGAAGAACTCCTTCATCTTTCTGTCATAATACCTTTTAGTCAGGTATTTCTTCTTGACATACCTCTTAAATTCCTTCCAAGTGACCTCTTTCTCTCTGATGTGTTGCACCTACACAAACTAATCCCACCACATGGATGCTTTTCCTTTTAGTTGATACATTGCAATTCTTCCTTCTGCATGGGCAGAATAATTCTGCAGTTGGAAATATTTCCTCATGCCAAGCAACCATGTCTCGAAATCTTCCTCCTTCTTATGTTCTCCATCAAATGTTGGAGGCTTAATCTTGTTCATATCCCCTTTCAATTCATCCTTTCCATATTTTCGATGTTTTGTGGTAGGGGACGAGCTTGAACTACTGTGTGTCTCCTTGCCAGAATGCTTCGGGGAGAGACGGTAATGTCTGTTACCACTCCTCAATCTTCTTCTCCTCTCAGGGGTTCTGACACTTCTTGATCTGCTTGTGTCACTTCCTTTTTCCAATTTCTTTTCTATTCTTTGTAGGCTCTTCAACATTTTTAAGTTGACTTCATCCTGTCGTTCCCTAATTTTCATGAGCTTTCGGCTATCATCTAGGTGAGCCTGAGCATCTTTCTGTAATATTTCAATGAGTTGCATCATATGTTCTTCCTTATCCATCTCTTTTCTGTGCCCATTATAGTTTGTTCCTTCAACTCCTGGATTTACATCCCTTCCTACCCTTTCGTGCTCTGTTTTGGAGGCAATCTGCACCTTTTCCCACTCCATACTCGACGTTGGTTAACTAGAATCCTGACTCTTGTTGAACTTTGCACACACATTGTGTAATTTAATTCAAAGTTTTTCAGGCCATTAAAACCTCATGAACAATCCACACCATTTATAAACCAATATGAACAAGAACAAAAGACATTTTGATTCAAATAAGTTTTCTGAGCTCTCGTTGGGCTCTGCAAATTCTGAGACTTTGGAAATTCAGAATCTCGGTCCACAGAGATCCAATAGTTAAATCTTCATAACCAAAGTCACCCTTTCACAACTTGTGATCTTGCGAGTTAGTGAGTCGAAGACCCTCGATTCATTTCCTCTAAACGTCGATACCTGATATGTGACACGGGTATGGATCCCTCCTCGCTAGCATCTACTACGCATGACCGTAGTCTAGTGCTAAGTGGTAGCACTCTTCACTACTCACACCTTTGCGAGTTATGGAGTCCAAACCTAGCATATCCCTTTCAGGAAACTCGGAGAAGCGATGTTGACTTTTCTCCTCACGTTCTCACTACTCACGACTTTGTGAGTTTCAATGTCAAGCTCCCGTGCTCTTATCTTGCGAGTCCCCAAAATCGTGAATTACTTTATTCTCCGAGCCCACAGCATAGATGTTTCCCTTCACCACCATGGAATGTGGTACATTCAAAAGGGTCCACATCGCTTTTAATGACGTCACTGGGTCCCACCAATCTCACCTGTCTTCTCGACTCACTGGCACGTGGTATGCATTCATGCACCCACATCTAATCCAAGCATGGAATCCAATGGTCATATCCCTTCCTCAGATCAATGACGTAGATATTTTCAGCATTTCATGGTTTCAGGCATCGAGAGTTCATGCACTCCACATCTTGAACCTCCATATGCTGAAATCCCAAAATCACTGTTTACTAAACTATGTGATCCAATGGTCAAGTTCTTCTCCCCATGATCTACGGTGTAGATCTTTTCGACATTTCGGGGTTTTCGGGAGTTCGCGTATCACGATTCCCACACTCCTATGCAATTCAAAAGGGATTTAAACCCTGCACATACTCTTCGGATCCGATGGTCATGAGGGTTCACCTTCCCTCTCGAGCAGATCCTAAGGTTCTAACACTATTGGTGTGGAGACCTATTTCCTCGTGGCCATAGACCACACCGACTGTGGTTTCACACGCCGCTAAACCTCCTGAGCTTAAAAACTTGTCAAGTAACTCCTTGACACTTCGGGGAAAACAAAGGTCTGAAATTAGCCTTCCAGACCCAATATCCTTTGCACTCTCGGTCCAAAGACCGCTCCACTAGCCCATCTAGGCTCTGTGTCGAAACCATATCTCTGATACCAAACTGTAGTGCACCTTTTTTTGGCTACCAAGGCTTAAACGTTCTTAAAAGAAATCTATAAAACCCCTTTTTACATAACTCATACATGCATTATATAATCCACATGCATTTAAGCAAAGAAATACATTTAAGCTCAGAGTAAACATATTATTTATTGCTATAATAACAATAAAAAACATTAACATTAAATTGATAGGCACAACAGAATACATGATGATTATAATACACAGAGATACAGAAACATAATTAAAGCATCATCTGGTACATATCTTTGAACAATGGTAGTTCCACCAACCAAGTGCAGGCCTTCCACGAATGTCCCAGCCTTAGACCAAAGTGCTCATCATATCAGCAGTGGGTCACCCCAGAGCTGGGACTAAGCTCCACCCCAAGACAAGGAATCTTAGGCTAGGCTGAGGTTACAGGGAAACAACACACATCCACAAGCTTGGAATTCTCTCCCAGAAACCTCCCACACTCATTTCCCATAGACCATCATTCACCACATGCCTGTTCCACCCCAGGAGTATACACCTTCTCTATCTCTTGGATTGTCCTTCGGCTGCTAATCTCCCTTGCCTTGTGTTACAGGAACATGCTGGACCGGAAGACTCCGGGATCTATGGTAGCTACAAGGTTCCTTCCAGGAGTTCTCTCCTTCCTCTGCACACTCTCTCACCTAGAGGGAGTCGCTCATAGGTCCAACAACCTGTTCTTCCAACTTCAACCACCTCTCTCACCTAGAGAGAGTGTTGTACAAACTGGCAAACAAGCCACACAAGATCAAACACTAAACGTCCACCACAATCAACGGGAATCTAGACACGAACACCCCAGGACAGCTCCAAACAGGTGCAACAACATAACAAGGCTTATCAGGGATGGGACACTTCCATTTTATCAATCTGGCAACATGGGATAGACTCACACTCTAGATTCTCAGGGATGCGTGACGATTCGTCCATGCAGGGGTCGATTCAAACTCCCCAATTTAGAATAGAGAAGGGGTGTACCAGATTTCTAGAACAAACATAGACTCTTTCCCAAAATCAACACAGGCTTCTCGTTCAGGGAATGTACACACAGGTTTTCTCAGAGCTAGACACAGACTTTTTGAATCACAGGGATGCATGAAGGTTCTCTATAGGAGTCGGGTTGGTCGTACTATCCAGGGCTCCATACACGTTCAGGCAATCGGGTAGAATGGAGGAGGAACCCTTCTCACAGCTCACCCTAGCCATTTTATTCACATGCATCACGGTTGACACTTGTCACCTATGGAACTGCATGCGTTCCACCAGCATGCATCACCCTTGTACGTCCTCCCCTTGCCAGAAACTTAGGATAAAACATAAAATGCACATCTTTTTGGGATAATATTAAAATATTATTCCCAGGCTTATGCCCCCTATCCTTAGCACCCAGTCTCAACACTTATCCCCTTTCCCACCTTCTAGCCCCTAATTCCTTTCCCACTCTGTGGATGCTCAGTCCCCCTTCACTCATTCATCGTGGTTGTTCTGCACCTGGCGGTGTTTTTTTTTTTCTCAATTTTATTAAATGTTCTGCATACATACAAGTACAAGACCAGGCCCTTGGCCTCCAACCCTTTGGCTCTCTGGCCTAACAATCACATAATCCCACTGACCTATACAATCTTGGCTCACCACCTATAACACATATTCACAATTTCTTTCAGAACATGGTTTGCAACGGGGCTCAACCTTGGGGACACTACAACCTGTATCAGCCAGACAAGTTTTAGCGATGCAAATCAAGAAATGTATTAGAAAGGGAGGTCAATTTTATTCCATCCAAGTGATGAAACTATTAGAAAAAGAAGATAATCCAAAATTAGAAGACTTTGATGTCCTACATGAATTCAGAGACATGTTTGTGGATGAGATACTAGAATTACCTCCTAGAAGGGAAATAGACTTCTCCATAGACCTACTACCCGGTTCATCCCCTATCTCAAAAGCACCTTACTGAATGAGTCTACTAGGACTGACCGAATTAAAAATAGAATTACAGAAATTGTTGGACAAAGAGTATATCAAACCGAGTGTCTCACCTTGGGGGGCACCAATACTCTTTCTGAAAAAGAAATATGGTACTCTAAGACTATGTATCGATTATAGACAACTGAACAAAATGACTATTAAGAACAAATACCCCTTACCAAGGATAAATGATCAGTTTGATCAAGTAGGTGGGGCCAAGATATTTTCAAAGTTGGACTTACGATCTAGTTATCATCAAGTTAGGATAAAAGACGAGGACATAAAAAGAAAAACTTTTTGGACAATATATGGACACTACGAGTTCGTAGTCATACCTTTCAGACTCACTAATGCACCAAACACATTTATGTGCCTGATGAACAGTATTTTTAGTCAATACTTAGACAAGTTTGTGGTAGTATTTATCGACGATATTCTGATCTATTAAAAAATGGAGGAGAAACATGATGAACACTTAAGAATAGTTTTGCAAACATTGAGGAAACACAAATTGTATGCCAAATTTGACAAGTGTGACTTCTATCAAAAATAAATACAATATCTAGGACATGTAATTTCAGTAGAAGGCATTTCCATAGACCCGAAAAAGACAAATGCCATTATGGAATGGTCGGTACCTAAGGATGTAGCAGATATACGGTCATTCATGGGAATAACCGGATATTACCGCAGGTTTATAGAAGGGTTTTCCAAGATAGCCTATCCTATCACGTCATTAGAAAGGAAAGGAACCAAGTTTAACTAGTCAGAGAAGTGTCAAGACATTTTTAACAAACTGAAGGGATTATTGACAACTGCACCCATATTGAAGGTAGTAGACCCTGATAAAGACTTCACCATATGTGTTGATGCAAGTAAAGAAGGACTAGGTGGTGTCCTAACTCAGGAAGGACACGTTATTTTTTATGAGTCCCAGAAATTAAAAGAACATGAGTGAAATTATGTCACTCATGACTTAGAATTGGCAGCAATAATACACGCCTTAAAAATGTGGCGACACTACATAATGGGAAGAAAATTTCTACTATTGACGGATAATAGCGGGGTGAAATATTCAGCCAACTAGATCTTAATGCAAAAAAAGAAAGATGGTTAGCCTTCTTGAGTGAATTCGACTTCGAGGTCAGACATATTAAGGGTAAGGAAAATAAAGTAGCAAATTCTTTAAGCAAAAGAGTTCATGGGTTATTTGAGATAAATATCAGTAGGGCATAAAGTGATCTGGAACAAAGGGTAAGGACGGTAGGTATTAACGATGGAAATTACAATAAGATGATGGAAGAATTACCAAACATTACCGCAAACTCAGATAAACCAAATCTAAATATTAACAAGAAGGGACTATTATGATTTAAAAATAGACTTTATATACCAGATTCAACAGAGTTGAAATTAATAGTTTTGGACGAAGTGCATAAGAAATCATATTCTGGCCATCTAGGTTACCAAAAAACAATAACAACACTTAGAAAACTATTTTACTAGCCTAATATGAAGGGAGAAACAACAGAGTACATGGCTAGGTGCCAAGATTGTCAACAGGTTAAGGTTGAGCACCAGCATCTAGCCGGCCTATTATAGCCATTACCAGTACCAGAATGGAAATGGGAGACCATATCACTGGACTTTATAACAGGTTTGCCTAAAACTCAGAAACAAAATAATTCTATCATGGTTGTAATCGATAAACTCAGTAAGTTTGCACACTTTATTCCTGTAAAGTCTACTTTTAAAGATATAAACATTGCTGAAATATTCATGAAAGAAATTTTTAGACTGCATGGTATTCCTAAAATGGTGATTTCAGATAGAGACGTAAAATTTACATCCTCTTTTTGGAAGGAATTGTTTGCATGACTAAACACTAACTTGAATTTTAGTATGAGCTATCATCCACAAACAGATGGACAGACTGAAAGGACAAACCATATCATAGAGGATATGCTTTGCATGTGCATAATAACAAAACCGAGCAAGTGGGAAGACTACCTACACTTAGTAGAAATTGCCTATAACAATGGGTACCAAACTTCGGCTAAGTTGAGGCCTTTCAAAATAGTGTATGGTAGAAAGTGTATGACTCCAATTAGCTAGGATAAGCCGACTGACAGACTCATGGTTGGACCAGAGATGCTCCCAGAAATTGAGAACATGGTAAGAAAGGTACAACAAACCTTGAAAAAAGCACATGACAGACAAAAGAGCTATGCAGATCAGAAAAGAAGACACTTGGAACTTCAAGTGGGAGACCATGTTTATTTGAAAGTCAAAGCCCAAAAGAGCTCGTTGAAGTTATGGAATTGTGCCAATATGGCACCCAAGTTTTGTGGTCCCTTCGAGATACTAGCTCGAATTGGACCCATAGCATATCAACTTGCACTTCCAGCTAATCTAACAATTCATAATGTATTTCATGTTTCGTTGCTGAAAAAGTATATTCATGACCCTACTTATAAGATTGATTGGAACTTGGTGCAAGTGGAACCTAAAGGCGAGTTCCAGGTGGAACCCCTGTGCATTTTGGACTGGAGAGAAATAATGCTTTGGAACAGAGCTGCCACTCAGGTAAAGGTGCAATGGAAGCACTTTACTCCTGAGGAGGCCACTTGAGAGTTGGAGGGAGATTTACAGAAATCTCATCTAATCCTGTTCCAGGAAAGAGGAGAACATTGAGGACAGTGCTTTACTGAAGGGGGAAAGGATGTGACATCCCCAAAAATAAAATATTTTTGAAATTTATAATTTGTTGGAAATTTATTCTGTTTTTAGTAAATTCAAATTTGGAAATATTTTGCCATTTATGGCAATTCTGAATTTCGAATTTGGTAATTGTAATTAATTATTATGACTGTTGGGAAGAGACCTGATTTGACCCAACTAACTATTTGACTATGACACTTGTATGAAAACAAAATATTGTATATTGATTGCAGGAGGACAAATGGAACAACCATGTTAAATTTAGCTAACCATGATTCCATGAGTGGGGAACATGTTGGAACTACCTCTAGGCTGATTTTTGCAAGTGGAAAATTAGTGATTTGTCCATTGGTAGCCCCTGAAAATTAGGGATTTAGAAAGCTGTGAAAATTCCCAAGGGAGGGAAATAAGACCTAGGAAAATTGATAAATAGCATATGTGAGGAGGCAAGACACAGCCAAGTGTGTTGGGAAAGGAGACTATTGATTTATTTTTTTCCGTTGTTGTTATGAACTCTATGTGAGTGTGAGGCAAGAGGAATTGGTTGGACTTGAAGGAAATTGTTGAAGAGGAGATTTTCAAGATCTCCCTCATGGATTCATGGTTAGGCTAGGGGGTGAATCAGGCAAGTGATTTTGGCTTCCCTATTCTACGGTTGGGAGGAACGTGGTTGTTCCCTTTGTCTCCATGCGAACTTGTTCAGATATGTTAATCTTTCCTCTCTTTGTTTGAATGATTATAAATATATCCGATGTAATGCATCTGGTTATGATAATGTGAAATATTTCAGGAATGAAATATGGTCGCTTGTGTAAAGTTTATAACATATGAAAAAATTATGGAAATGTTTCTCTTGTAATTAAATTTCTAGGCAAAATGATCTATGTTTAAATGATTTTGAAACATATTCTATCTATAGGTGTATGTGTATTCCTATTATTAAATTTCTAGGCGGAACCATCTATGTATGATTGGATTTGAACAAGTCTATGTATATATCACATTTATATTTCCATAACTATATACATATATATATATATATATATATAGTTATATAGTTATATAGATCCAATTGCAGTTGGTACTTTGCGTAGGCTTTATTGACTAAATGAAAATTAAATGACTGTAACCAAAAATCAATTATACAGAAATATGTTGACATAGTATACAGACAAACAAATTATTCCAACCAGAAATCAACTATGATAATAAGGGAGTTACAGATAGCAGGAACTATATGGAAATAAATGAATATACCTATACATTTCTCCTCGGACAGAGAACTACCATAGATTATATAACATCCTTGTTGTACCATTTAAGAATTTCCAGATAATCTCATCATACTTACTACATAAAGTCAATTATGGAAGTACGCGGTTATACCACAAATATTGTTGCTACAGTTTTAATACTTGGATATATAAACAGTGAAGAAATCAGTATGTATAGACTTACTGCGTTTAAAACAAAATTCCTTCCAGATCTAGTTTGGACCGTATAAAAATTTTGTTTGTATATATAAGTACATAACAGAGGTTATCTATACATCATAACCTAATATGAATAATTATATAGAGTCATAGTGATCCGGATTATTTTCGGCACGAAATGAGAGCGGAGATATAATAAAGAAATGCACAGAGATATTGCAGATATTCAATAATATAACAGAAATGTATTAGGGATGCAACCATAAACACAGATATACAGTAATACACGATTTCTATTAATGAAATAAATGTACAGAGACTGTAAAAATACAGAGTGAAAGACTCGCTAGAATGGTGGCAGCTTATCTCTGAGAAGAGATGTGACGGCTACTCGCA
>ML792945.1:116289-141186 GCA_009831015.1 Picea engelmannii
ATCTAAGCCGAAATTCTGAGGAAAGTGAAGAAAAGAAGGCCGAAATGCAAGGAAGGATAAATTCTTTTGATGGTGCTTTCTAAGGTATGTTATTTTCAGGTCATCTCACCATTTTCGCTATAACATTTTTTCTATAATGATTTTGATCTTGAAATTGATATGAAAGTGAGAAAACATATCCAAGTATCTGTAGTTCAAAATTAAGCTTGTCGGTCGTTGTATTTTGGGAGTTACGCTCTATGGAAAATAGGGTTTGTAGTCAGTCCTGCAACTAGTCAAAATCAAGTGTTTCAGGTAAAAATGTCATAACTTCTTCATCATAGATCCAAATTCAGTGAGACCAAATGTGTTGGTTAGGTTATAGTCTTTAGTAGGCTTTGTAATAGTTTCATATCATTTCATCAAATATTTTGTGTGGGGAACTCTCTACAAGGTCGCTCTCTATAATAAGCCAGAATTCAGCAAGGTATGTCGTTTTTGCTATAACTCATTTTCTGAGAGGTTCCAAGTAGTTCCACTTGGAGGAATTGCATAAAACAACTAAGAAACATTGTGTATCAGTTTCATATCTTTATACATTACCGGTTCAAAGTTATGATTACTTCAAGTTAGGGTTGTTGACTAATCCAAAACTAGGCATGTGAGACTAAAAACAAGTTTGATGAAAATGCTAGTCTTTTGTTTTTAAAAGTTAAGGAAGGTTTGAAGGAATGTGATCATATACACCAGGTCTATTACAGAGCTACAAATCAGATTTGGATGATGAAATTGATGAGGGATTTTTGTTGAGGTTGGTGCATGGTTGATGCACTTGTTTAAGGTACAAGTTGATTATAGGTTGGTGCATGGTTGATGCAGTTGTTTATGGTACAGGTTGATTACAGGTTGGTTCATGGTTGATGCACTTATTTATTGTACAG
Source organism: Picea engelmannii (assembly GCA_009831015.1). Classification (NCBI taxonomy): domain Eukaryota; kingdom Viridiplantae; phylum Streptophyta; class Pinopsida; order Pinales; family Pinaceae; genus Picea; species Picea engelmannii. The sequence continues at coordinate 117,210 of ML792945.1, forward strand.
GTTGATTACAGGTTGAGGTACAGGTTGATGCATGGTTTAGACTTATTGGTACAGGTTTACAACAGTATATCTCACAGTGATAGTGTGACGGTGGTTCCATCATTCTACTTCTACTTCAGGGTGGTAGGACGGGGCAAGGATAGGTGGTTGTAGCCACCTTCCGGTTGTATCTAGAGGAAATTGGGGGTTGTAGCCTCCTTTTGGTTGTAGCCAAAGATTTGGGGAGTTGGAGCTTCCCTCAGGTTGTAGCCTGAGAAACTAGGAGGTTGGAACCTCCTTCCAGTTGCAGCTGGAAAACAAAGGAAGTTGGTGCCTCCAATGAATGTAATTCTTCAAGACATATAAGAAAAAGAATTTCATGGTTTTCTCCTGATTTGGATTTCCACATAAAACACTAGTGTATTGTGAATGTGTGTGATTGTTTATTTATTACTGCTCATTATTGGATAATAATTCTACATTGATATAACATTTGAAGAAAAATGATTATAATTACGTTATTACTGATTCACCCCCCCTCTTAGTAATCCAACACCACTTCCATCTTCTATTTGATGACCCTACTCCTTGTAAGGTGGAGCACATATTTGAGAGTATGCAATAGACTTATATTCATATTCGTATTCATTTTTCCTATTCTCGAATACTAGGGGGTGAATTTTTTGGCCAAATCGATATAATTGGATCCACATGACCAGTGTAAATATTTAAAGCATCATTTTCATATGGCTATTGAGTTCTGATATCTTCATTGTGGATTTCACGTGAGCACTTTAACATGAGACCTAGGTTTATAGTGGAGATTGGACTAATTCAACATGGTGTCTTACACTCCCACATGGGACCCTGTTTCTATGGAATACTTCAACATTTCGGTCCACACTTATCCATAGGACCCTAGTATATGGTTGTACACCCTCATAACAAGTGTTGAGGAACACACTTTCATAAGGGGGATTGAATGTAGTGTAGCAAGGGAGAATAATATGGGGTACACATGGAGGTACTAATGGGAATAATAGTAGATAAGTAGTTTTATGTATAAAGGCTACTTTTAATAAATAAGGCCTATTGTGAATGTAATAAATGTAAGAGGACTTACTAGTAGGTTTTGCTTCTAGAATGTTCCTCCTCTATAATGTTCTTAGGTGGTTGGTAGCACTATATAAAGGGGTTCCATAAATGTAATGGGAAAGTTAATACGTATTGTAATTGGAGTGGTAGTTCATTAGGAGGGTGCCCCCTCAAAGAGGGAATTCATCATGAGTGGATCCCTTGCTTAAAAGGATCGATTGTATGGTGTTCCCCTACCTTAAGGGTTTTCTATATAACAAAAATGATTTTCTATATTTTTCTTATATATATTGTGATATTTTTGTATTCAGGTCTTTGGTATTTAATGAGTATAAACATAGTAGGTCATGTGTAGTGGATTGAGGTGTTGTTCTTGTCCCTTGATGCCAAAAATATTCCATCAAGGCATAAGGCTTTGGTTTCATCCCTCAATCATTTCAATGGTAGTGGGACCCATTTCTAGTGCTTAAAACCACTTGATGTCATTGACAACCCCACTCTTAGGCCAAGGGTACCCTCAAGAGGTATAATTTGGTTGCTCAAGGTATCTTTCTTGATCCTAGATTCCTAGAGGCTTCCTTTAAGGCCCAAGGCTTGTGTTTTCTCCCTTAATAATGTCTATGGATCTGAGACCCATTCCTAGTTCTAGTTCCTCCAATTTTCCCATATCATTATTCTAAATCCAAGGATCCTCTCAAGATGTTGTTTGTATTTATTTAGCACATCTCGAAGCTTCTATTAGTGCTTAAGACCTAGGTTTCTTCCCTCAACCATGTTAGGGGCCAGTAGGCCTATCCCTAGTTATCAAAACCTAGTAATGGTATACATTCCCACACATAGAAGCTAAGAATAACATTAGGAAGACATGTGGTGACCTTTGAGATGTCTTTCTTGGTCCCAAATTTTTGAACACTTATTTTAGGGCCTAAGGTAGAGTATTCTCCATGGCTGTGAAACCCATAACTATTTCTTAAAACCTAATAACGACATTGATAGCCATCAAGCAATTCACTAATATTTATAAAAATATTCTCAATCAAATAATTAAATTTCAATTCAAATCACTTCTATTACTATTTGTATAATCGTCTTTGTTTTGTTTGTGGTGCAATGCTTTATAAATGAATCTTGAGAATTTTTTTTTTTAATTATATAAAAATAAATAATTGAATTGAGTTATTTGCAAAATAATTATTTATGGATTTGTTGTTTTGTGGTGGAAAGCCTAATTAATGAATCTTGAGCATTTATTTGTTTGAATAAAAAAAAAAACTAAATAATTGAGTTAATTTGTTTACATAATAATTTTTTTTTTTACATTGTTGTGTTTATGGTGAAAAATACCATAAGTAAATCATATTTGTACATGTCCATCTGGTAAATAAGGTCTGATCACCACTTTATTGTACTTGCCAATGTATTATTTCTCTTAACATATATGATGGTATCCATTCTAATAAGGTTAGAAAATATTGTCACCACCTTAACACGAAAAAACATAATTGGTGTTAGTAACACCACCTTAACACCGCAAAATACAAAATGTGTTAGCACCACCACCTTAACACCATCAAATATAAATGGAGCTAAAATATGGTATTTCCTATTGAAAGTCTATGGGTTAGAAAAATATATTCTTTTGGGCACATGAATTATGATATTTACATAAGTTGTCTTCTCTTGTGTGATAAATATATTGGTTCCCCTTGTGGGGTAGTGTGCATTGTACAACATGGAGTTTATTTCCCATTTTCCTATGTTCAAATACCATGGGGTGTCTCTAGTAGTATTGTGTGTGGGAAATTTGTATATATTGTTACGAGGAAAATCTCTCTATGGCTAGGGTAAACCACAACAGACGGAAATGACTATAGAAATAAACTCTCTTCTCAAGTATGCTATGAAAAAAAATATGCTAGCAAGACAAGATAAAATGCATACCTCTTCCAAATGTTTGATGAAGTCAACCATTGAGCACTTGAACCAAAGAAATATACCTACAACTAGTCCTCAACAACCAAGAAAAGCAAGCATATGGTGATAATAAATTATGTTAGCACATTCAATAGCATAATCCATTAATAAACATCACAAATACACCCATGGAATAATAATTCAAATGTTTGCAAGATATCAATTGGACAGGAAAAGAGTATTTCTATTAATATATATAATCAACAAAAGTGAAAAAGTTACAGACTTCTGTGTCAGCACGATTCAAAACCGAGAAACTAAGTTCCTTCTAGTTGGGCCTCCACCACTTTAATCCTCCAGCAAAGGCAAACTCATAAAAGAAAAATAATGAGGTTCTCAATTAATAAGGGAAGATCTTGGGGGTTGAACATTGTTTTCAGACTTAAAGAAAAAAGGGATGCTGACTCAATATGAAGTAAATAATTTCTCCAGAGTAACCTCTCTCTCAAAGTTAAATTCTTTCTCTCCTTTCCATAGCTCATAATTGTCCCATTTATAGCCTTCAAAATGGAGTTGAAGGGCTGAGTCAAAATGTTTCTAGTATATGGAAGACCAAGTATCATAGATCTCTTGTTGTGACATGGAAACCCAACATTAATTTTCATTTTTTGGCACAAATCCCAATGTACAGTAGTAGTAGTGGTGCAGTCTACATATACACATGTTGTATAGTAGGAAATATGCGTACATGTGGGAAAATATGCATTTTTAGCTTCGGATCTTACAAACAGGGATGATAAGTCTGCACGGGGAAATGGAAAAAGACCTTTTGTGCAATATTGCATAGTGTTATAACCCTAATTTGCACCATACGTGCTTACCTAGCATCATGCCATCTCAGATCCCTTCTTTGTCAAAACACTGCTGAACAACTCTTTAAAAAACCTCTTTTATAAGGGCCCACGTGCCCTACTCCATTATTGAACGCATGTACATGCTAGCTAACCTAAAATAGCCTGTGTGGACCTACAAAAGCATGAAAAAAGAATTTTTTTTGATGGAACACACAACTTTGGGTGACTTAACTGAAACTCCTAGCCATGCATGGCCGAGGGTCTGTCCAAATACCTATCTTCTTCTAGCCTATAAAAGAAGGGTTAGGGGTCCCATTTGGAAGAGGAGAATAAGAGTAAAGAAACTCTACCCAGTTTCACATTCCCATTGTACCAACCCTTTAGCCATCCTTGTGCAAAGACAAATACAAAGAAAAGAAGTTGGAGGACATTTCAAGAGGAGCCCAGGATTAGGATTTGCAGAGCAGTGGTCGGTCTTGACATTGTAATTCGATTCATTAAAGTTAATAATAAAGATATGATTTTCCCATCCCACTATATGAGTTCTTCATAGTTTAGTAAATATATGTTTGAATCTCTAACCCATTAGTCTGTAGGTAAAATGCATGTGTAGTTTGTTGCTTGTTTTGTATGTAGGTTAGCCTTGGGAGGAGAGATGCTAACAAGAGATCAAGCGTGAATAAGGATCGACATCGAACATATGGAACAAGGTATGTTCTTATAACCATGTATTAGTTGAAAATAAATGGGGATTAGGTCTGGGGACGAAGGTAGAAAGTAGGTTTCTTTTGGTCATATCTGCATGCATAATATAACCCTGTTTGCTAGTCCGTATGGGGATTTCCCACCACAACACATAGGGTGAGACAAATATTTTTGTAACATATGCCCCCTAATGTGTGATATCATAGGAGTATCTATGATGGTCGAAATACATTATAAATAACACAGAAGTGGAGTGATAGGGAACTAGCTGGAAGAAATAGTTGCTCATTACATTTTGCACTGACTTCGCATACATGGCTTCCAATAGAAGTACACTACATATCAATGTGAAAATATACAAAGCAATTGTCCGTGGTCATGAATAGGAAAATACAAATGCAGTTACATGCATGAAGCTTTCATAGTCACGAACAAGGCCCACTATAACCAATCTCAAAACCAATATGAAGATATCTGTATACAATGAAGTACAATCTGATCTCCCATGATCACTGAAGTCATATAGGTACTAGTCCAATGAAAAGGAAGAAACATCTCAGGAACGCTGCGGCCACATACTGATGTCTTCAAGTGTTCTACAAAATCTACCAAGGGTGCAAGTCTACATCATGTGAATAAAGGAGTTGAGGTTGAACACAATGAGATATCATTTGATTACCGGTCATTCAGGTATACCATTAAAAAATGTGAGACAACCTACCGATAATGAAAGTAGGTATCAAGACACCGAGTACATTATTACAAGTGTGAATAAAGGAGTCGATGTCGAACACCTGAAGAATCCATTGATCATGAGACATTGATGCATTCCCAACTATCGATGGTGAGAGAACTTGCCACTAATGACTGCAAGATTCAAGGTACTCATAAGACTCTAGGTCTCGTTTCCCAAAAATGAGCCAAATTTGATGGAAGGAGACCCATTGAAAGGAGAGCATTAAGGCATCTTTCATTAGTCAACACAAGGTACAATGCAAGAACTTCATGATTTGGTGGAGATCGAACGAATAACATGTTCACGAACCAACGACCTTCTGCATCTTTTGTGAGTGCCAAGTGCAAGTGGTACATGAAAAAGACCATCTGAATAGCAACCAATGACAAAAACTATTGAAAATGGTGAGGAAAATACCAATAAGGCTAATGGAATCCAAGACATTGCACGAATTCCAATGTGTGAATAGATGTCTTGTCATCGAACATAAGGGAAACCACCCAAACAATGATCAATGATGAAATGTCGATTGTTGGGTTCAAGGTTGCCTACCAATGATGAAAGTAGGACCAGGGTGCATGATAGGACTACAATATCATGTGATTCTGAGGAAAACTGAGGGTATGGACGACATGCAAAGTCAAGAGTTATGAGAAGTGGCTGACACAGGTTGATAGAATTACTTTGAACAAGAGCATGAGACAAATGGAAGACTTCAGTAGCATAGAATTAATGATGAAATCATGATATGCAAGAGGCATCAATGAAATTCTCTATAGGGACTAGAAGAGTAACCAGTTGGTAGAGAAGACTCTATAATGAGCTCAATTTCCTAATGCCATCCTAATCCAAAAATTATGATGAAAAATGAATGCAATAACTTTGTTATTTGTTCAAAGGTGACACGATTACTACCAATATAAGATAATACTCCCTTCCCATCCATCTTTTTTTTTCATAAACAATTAAATGCTATGATACATAGGAGGAAACGAATGTCACAAGTAAGAAAAATTGGTTCCAGCGATGGAACATACCTATGTTAAATGCAAGGAGATGCATGTGGGATATGGACACATGGGGGAATGTTCCCTCCTAGGTATAGGGTATCAAATTGTGAAGGATATAAACAAAGATCTGTTTGGTTGAGGATGCAAAAACTATTGAGGAAAACGATTTATATGCAAAGTGAGAACCAACTATAGGCTCAATACTGCAAGAAAGGAAATGAGATACAATCACAACTTAACTCCAAAAATGTCATTTTTATGACTTTTAGTCTACTTGGTGTGAAAAAGGGATAAACTTGTGTCAAATAGACATCCTTTCAAATCCAATTTATGAGTGTGAAAGAAACAAGTTCACTTGGCAATCTTTTTCATTTTTTGAAGATGAGTTGGAAAAGAGTTTAAATTAAACTCAGTTGGGAGTCCTCTAGGTATAAGAAAACATGTTTATGAGTGATAAATGAGGCTCAACATAAATTCATGTACTAGCTATGAAGCACTCCCAGTCCTATGGAAAAAATCTCTGCATGGGCACCAAATGAAGTAGGGGATATAACTAGGGCACCCATTTTTGGTAAGTCTCTACCACTTGATAACGACACAACTTATAACAGATGGAAGGTTATGTGTCGCAACAAATGGGTTCATACCTAAGGCATAAAAATTGACAGTTATAGGATGATCCAAAAATGCATTATGGAATGGATACCTATCCTATATGCCGAGTAATCAAAATACCTACACGTGGTGACGAACGACCAACATAACGTTGAAATCCACAAGAATACCTGGTAAAAACTATAAAAACCAACTCAATCCACCTTTGTATTAGTCCATTAGGTGAAAAAATGACTCAAAACTATAGGAAGTGGGTAAAAACTGCTTATAAATAGTAACAAAACCAAAAATTACTATACCATTTTGATTTTTTACCCAAATAGTGAAAATTGGACCAAAATACCTCTGCGATTCAACTGGTGATTGTGGGAGCGTTAGGAGACAAAATAAAAAATCATCTAGACCAGGTAACTCCTCTTCCCATCCTCTTTATTTCCAGTGGGTTAAATTTTTAAATTAGGTTTCAAATTTTGAGTAATTTATGGCATAAGTTGTGTAATTCGGTGTACGCAATTTGTCCTTTATCGGGTCACATATACGATGGGCTATACACGCCTGTGAAAACTACAGGGAGCATATACCCAACCCTTTATGTGATTGTAAGTGAAGAATCTCACGTACAAGCACACAATCAATGATTTCTATGGTTGCTAACTCAAGTTTTGACTTTCATCTCGCAGTATGGTTCTTGAATGGAGAGAAAGAGACCACAAGGAGGTCGATGTTGTTGTGGATCGATATTCCAGGGACCAACTGGCCTTGAAAAGATGTGTCTTATATACATTTTGGGCACTTAAAGAGATGAGGTCCCAAGTGAGGTTGCTTGAGATGCTTGTGGGTTACTGGGACCTTAAGAGTGAAAGCTTCAACCTCGAGGGGAAACCATTAAGGATTGAAGTAGAGGATATCTACCTTTTGACTGAATTATCACGCTGGGGAGAGGTTGTAAACCTCAAATCATGGGGAGCAGGGAGCAGAATGAAAATAGAGGAGTGCATAGACACCCACTATGTAGCAGGGATTCCAAAGGTCGAGAGTCAACTCCCCATCCGAGTGATAAAAAATATCAGCCTGAAGATTGTTGTCCTCGTGTTGACCAGGATCACAGGTTCAGTTTCATTGCCCCAGGCATAAAGGCCACTCATGTTCTATGTAGTAGAGTGCTTGAGACCCACAATATATGACTGGTGTACCTCACTACTGGCATATATGAAGAGGCAGTTGATAGAGTGCAAATAGGGAAGTAAGAGGAACTTTTTGTTTTCCTCTATCCTATGCAGTTTGTTCTTCGAGTGGGTTCCAGGTTTGGGATCTAAAGTCAAGATTCTTCCAAGATGACCTCATGATCCAACCATGGAATGATGGACAGAGGTAATGAGATGACAGGGGGGAGGTAGGGTGTCCACACCCTACAACAAGGATTTCTTCTACTAGTGGCAGCGACAAGTCATCGCTCTAGATGACTATCCCTCTACAGAGATCAACTTCAGAGGATATATTTACATGCCACTTCCACCAAGGACTGCCTATGGGGACATAGGTATGTCAAATGTTTTTAAATATTTCACTTTTTTGTATTTTTGTATAGTAGAACAAAATTTTTTTTTGGATGATTCTTAAGTACTAACTAGACACTTGTGTAACACAGACGTGGGTCCATGACGACCAAGAGGGCTTCCTTGACATCGATGGAGGAACCGAGGAGACAAGGCGGTGGTAGGAGAAGCTAAGAGAGTCCTACAAAATATGTAGGGAAACCTGTCTCCTTTGAATCATAGGATTCCCATGGTTTAGGTAGAGGATCTATCAGAATCCATGCAGTGGCAAGTGGTTGGTGTGCCCAGAGCTTGGGTGCGACTCTTTCGGCATCTCGAAAACACAGTAGTTTGTTACCATGACACACATCTAGTGCCACAAGCATAGATGTTATGGATATTGCAGTACCGACTGTATATGTGTATTGAGGGTATTAGCCCTAATTTTGTACTATAAACACCATATTTTTTTGAAATATATATAAAACATGGATCTTCGACTTTACTTATATTTTACAATGTGTACATTGATGAGATGGTTTTATTTGCTTTAGTTATGTGACAAATGCCAATCTAAAAAAAAATTAGCATAGGCATCAAATACATGATTAGAACTCTTAGGAATGTGATAATATGTAATAAAATACAACTTTCGTTCAAAAATATGTACCCATAGGAATCATCAAAGTAAAGTAGGATCACACATGTAGTAACTATTGTTCAACTAACATACTAATAACTCGAAATCCAGCTGAACTTCTAAAGAGCGAATACCATGTGAGATAGCATTGCGCAATAGTTCTATAACGATGCTATATTCGACCACATTATCTGTGGATGGCCCTAGGAATACGCCACTTGAAGATACCAGTAGACCCTTGGGTGACAAAACCACCCAAGCGATGGAAGCCAAGTTATGTGTATGACGATTGGCTCCGTCTATGAATACTAGGTAGATTGATGACTACGTTGAAATCTACCAACCAAGGGAAAACTCGATAAGCAAGTTGAAGATGAAAAGAAAGGGAAAATATATATACACTAAATTACATTAGTATACAAAGAGTTCTTCCTGAGCGTAGGGCTCAGGCATAATATCTTTTCAAGTAGAGCCCATTCCTGGGCTCGACCAACATATTCCCTTCATAATCTTCTAACTCATAGGCTCATTTTTCTAAGATACATCGCACGATATAAGGACCGTGCCACAGGGGTTTAAACTTGCCTGCTTCCAACGATTCTTTGGCTTGATCATATAAGAGGACCAAGGCACCCTCAGCGTACAACTGAGGACAGACAGACTTATCGTAATGGACCTTGACACATATTTTATTCACCTCAATAGCCATAGAGGCGTCTCAACACTGCTCATCAAGACTCTCTATGTGTACAAGGTGTCACTCGAGATCCGAAGTGTCAGGCAAGAGAGTGACTGCCAATTTAAGAGAAGTGATTTTGCAAATGGCTATTGGGGAAAAAGAAAATTATAAATGTGTTGTTGTTCATTTGCTTTTTCGCCGCAATAGCCATTTGGTAAATGTGTTTTTGTTCATTTGCTTTTTCGCCTCAATAGCCATTTGGTAAATGTGTTGTTGTTCATTTGTTTTTTCGCTGCTGTAATTTTCAGATAGCTTAGTATCTTGTATTTTTTCTCATAGTTACAGTAAATGCATGTGGTACCCTTTCTTTATTGGTGAATAACTATAGGAGGTTGAAATCTCGTGTTGATCTTGGTTTCTGAACTTGTAGACCACATTTAATGCTTTTTGGACTCACTTTTGTATCATATTAATATTAAAATTAGCTAGCTTAAAAATTTTTTGGAAACAACCACTTTATAAAATATTAATATTAACAAAAACACCATTAAAATTAAATTAAAAAATATATTATAATAAAATTTAAAAAATAAAAATAGAAAAAAAATACTAAAAAAAATATTTACTCTAACTTAAAAATAAAATTATAAAAATATTGAAATAAATTATTTATCTTTTTTTTTTTTTTAAGTAAGAAAAGTATATATTAGAAGACTTCTAGAGATAGAGTATTATGACATAATACAGAAAAAACCAGGCTGAGATCCAGGACTGCCCCAACAGAGAGGAAACCAGTCCATGGACTCAAGCAGTCTAAAACCTGATCAAAAACATTGTCTAGTGTTTGAAACTGAAAGTACATCTCTAGCATCTATATGCTGGTGAAAAAAGATGTGGCTCAAAGAGCGGCTAACCATCTGTGATAATGCAAAACAAGACTAAGCGATCTAGACACCTGGCTTAGCTGCCCCACTGCCCTCCTGTTCCACCTCGTCCATAGCCTCGCCGTCGCTGTCTCGATTGACATCTGTCGCTGCCCCTGGAGCTGCTCGTGGTGCTACGTACTTTTCCTCTTCATCCTTTTCCTTGGCCGGCTCCTCCCTTGGAGCATCCTCATCCTGGCTAGATATAATAGAGCTCTTCAGAGAGGAGAGAGTCCAGAGAAATAAGTCGACCTTGGCGCCCATGTCCTGTAGTCTAAAGCTGATGTCGTCCACTTCCTGATGAATGTCAAAGACGAGGTCATACAGGGTCGTCATGCTATCCCACAGTTGGATATTGGTGAAGGAGCCACGGGGGAGAGGTCCAGCCCCGCGAGAAGCATGCTGGGGGTGGGAGTCTGAAGTCGAGTCATAGGGACTGCGGTCATGGCGCCTAGGGGAGATAGAAGGTCTAGGCGCTAGAGCTTGGCCGGAAGAGTGCAAATGAGACCCGCCATGGGAGGACGTTGAAGGCTGTCCGGAGTAACGCTGGGAGGAGGAGGTGATGGAAGGCGAAATGTACAGGGAGGTAGAGGGGCGTCGAGGTTTCTAGGCCGAGCCCCGTCGAGGTCATCCCCTTGGACGAGTCATGATCAAGCCTCCACTGCAAACAAGAACAGACCCGAAAGAAGAATGAGGACGAAAGGTCAGGGAGAACGCAGGTCTGAGCTCGGCTTGGAAAGAGCGAAGAGCAAGCTCTGCGGGGGGATGAAAACAGCTAATATGCAACCTTGCCATCCTGTCCATGTCAAATAACCTGGAGGGGAGGAAAAAAGGAATTAACACTTGCATTAATGCACAAATGCGCGAGGATGAAGGCTCAATAAATTAAGCAGAGGGTGGCACGGGGACTTCATGTGCCCCCGTATCATGGTGACTGTTACCCCCGTCCTCTGATCGCCGCGTAGCTCGCACTATCACCCCATCCGGGGGTAAATTATTTATCTTTTAATCAACTCTTTTGAACTTAATAAATTTAAATTAATTTCAATAAAACGTAATCAATATCAATATCACTAAATATTATTAAAATTTATTACGTTGAAAAGCGTACACCTATTGACAATGGGCACAATTAATGATCTTTTAATCTTAAATTCTAATCTGATGGCTAAGCATTGAAGATGCTGGCATATTCTTAGTCGTCCTCCAAAATCAATGCTTAAGATTTATTGTTCATAACTTCCTTGCATTTATGAAGGCATCCGTTAACATGTTTATTTTTTTACATTTACCTAATCACATTATAAATTTACTGTAAAAATACATAATTTCCATGTTCAAATGATTAAGGAGGATTAAAATGTATGTAGGCTATGTTTATATCATTAAAAAACACTCTGCACACATTTCATTTTGGTGTCACTCATTCATTTTTTATATCTGAAACGGACGTTTAATATTGACCTGTCATTATCCAAAACACACTCAAATAATACCATACCTTCATGCGCATGGGGTAATTTCTGTCGTGCTCTGTGTTGGAGTCGGCTCAGTCACAACTCTTGTTTTGTCGGCTCAGTCACAACTCTTGTTTTGAATGGAACCCTTTTGACGTTCTCCAGCCGCGAGTCTGTTGTGCTAGTAATTTATACTAACAAAAATTCTTCACTGTACAATACAGCCCACTAATATCTTTCAATTTATTTTTCACTCAAAAACTTATTCTATAAACTGAACACAAACTATCTTCTGAATATTGTATCCTATAAACTGAACACAAACTATCTTTACAGCACCTAAACTGAATGTAAATGTATGTAAGATAGACGTCTTATAATACCAAGAATATTTAATGTGAATTCATCAATACTCATCTCGATCTAGGGAAGATGTTGAAGTATTTAAAGAGACTTCTAGTATTGAACATGAATTGATCAGAACTGGTGCGGGTCACAATCTTCGTCCGCAGATCTAGGCGATCTAGCGGGCCATGTCCATTTTCCCTTTGTACTTTTGATGAGGCCTTTATTTTCTTCTTGCCACCAATGGGGTGGGATATGAAGGCTATCGATCAATAAATCGTAGTTCTTGTTGACAAGTGTTGGATCTCTACCTGAAGAACTAAAAGGCTCGTTCTCCCATACAAAGCCATCAAGTAAATGGAGATAAATCTCTAAACTATGAAAGTCAGAAAGATTATGAGTGGGCTTCAAAAAGGGAGAGTTTTGGTTGTCGAGAGTAACCTGGATGCCGACGTGGAAATATGTCCAGGCCAGCCAACTGAAGATTTTTCTCAGCCATCCCATATTTTTTTTAATAAATAGTCCAGGGACCCTAGGAATGACATCATGCTTGTTTACCAACCTCAAAACTTTGACGCCAATTTCCTCCATTCGTCGAGCGAATGTTATTGTTTTAGAAGTCGTCTTAAGTCTCCCACTACAATATCTCTAGTGCTTCTATTGCATTTTTGAGAATCTTCATCTATGGAAGTATAACAATATAAACTTCCCTTTTCTACTCAGAGATTTGCATCTGCAAATTTTTCTGCATTCACATCAGTTGGCCTGTGAGTTGCCTTGTTATGAGATAGTCCAGTGGGAACTAATATGTCTTTGAAATTTTTTATCCATTCTTTCAGTGTTCTCGTTCCTCGCCACGCAATCACGATGTCACGCCCTCCCAGTATCTCTATCTCAATTGGATCTATGCAAATGGAAATAAAGCCAATCCAAACAACTCCCTCTATATTGGAGTATATATATTTGGTTATCTGATAACCATAATTAAAGAAGCCCATTTTCTGAAACAGAGAGCGTTTGTTGTGTTTACAAGTTCCATAATATTCAGAGTATTCTTTTTTGTTAAATATAATGTAACCTCAATAGGATGACTGCACACTGCCAGCTGTACTATCATTTCTTGATTTGCTTGAGCCTATTTAGTTCAGCTAGTTTCCCCTTTCATTTGTACTCTTTTTCTTTATATTCCTAATATACTCAATACTATTTTCTTCTCTATTCTTTTCTCTGTACTTCTTTCTTTTCATTTTATCATGGTATCAGATCTTTAGCAGTAAGCCTCTTCACACAGTCTGGAGAGCAACCCAATCCTCAACAACGCAAAGCTTAAACCGACAACCAGAGCACACGGGACACAGTTTCTTCACAAGGCTTGGAGAGCAGTCTGCCATTTGCTCAAAAGAATTCACAGAAAGCTAACACGATGAAGCAGAGTGTTATATGCTCAAAAGATTGAGGGAGAAAAAAACATGGAAGGAGAAAGTGTAAAGAATTGTGAGCATTTAAAGATTCGTCAAAGATTCACAAAGAAGAGTTGTATGAGGTAGAAACATTTAAATAATTCACAGAAATTCATTCAATTTCATGAAATATTGTTGCAGAAGACAGAAACATCTAAAGATTTCGTTAAATTATTTCAAATTCGTGAAAGATTGTTGTAGAGGGAAGAAAGATTTAAAGAATTCATGAAAGTCTTTCAAATTCATGAAAGATTCATGAATTTCCTACTTCAGGAGAAACTCTTTGCAAGAAAAAAAGAACACGCTAAAGAAGAAAAGGAATCAGACGCAGCTGTAAGATCAGTTCTTCTAACAGATTTGAGGTGTTAATCGAGTTCAGAAAGGACGAGGAGCGTGCAGAAAAGGAAAAAGATTTTCAACCATTCAGATTTAGCGCATAGGACCTATAACCATCAGATCTGGGAGAAAGGGCATGAGATTTAGTCCTCTGGAGCACACAAGAGAAAATCCGACTTGCGAAATCATGAAATCCGGAAATCATTGGGACCCTCCATCAATGAGGACGCGTGGAAAGATCTTGGCATTTCGCTGACTCGCAAGGAGTAAGGGTCAGAGAACACTGCGGTGAGAATTCGCGAATCGCGAAATCATGACTCGATCTGAAACATTGGATAGAGAAAGAACGTGCACCTTCAATATGACACTATAGAGAAAATGGGAATCGGGAGTTGAATGAGCAGAGGAGACTGCACTCCATACTCCGATATGCAAAATCTTGAAATCATGAAATCACTCTAACCATTGGATCTAGAGTGACAAGTGCTGAAGATTCCGAAGCCATCAGTTTTTTTTTTTTTTTTCGGGCACGGAGAGAACGAAGGTGAAGATTGGGAAAGAAGATTTCATGAGAGAATCAGGACCATCCATCTCATAGGACAGGTGGCAGCAGATCTAAGCACCATCAAAATTTCAGCATTTCAGAGTTCGGGGTTTGGAGAACATCGTGACGAGAGTTCAAGAGTCGCAAAATCCTAAAAGGATCTGGACCGTCAGATCATAAGAGGATCTGGACCGTCAATGCAAGTGCCATCACAATTTTGGCTGCTGGGAAATCAGAGGCGAGAGTCTCGTGAACTCGCAATACGCGAAAATCCAAAATAATCTGAGTCATTGATCTAAAATCAATGAGGATCGTAGATCCTTGCAGAAAATTCGATGTTTTGGTAATTCAGAGATCGAGGAATTGAGGAGTCATAGGAGCTTGATATCAAGGTTCGAAAAGTTGT
Organism: Picea engelmannii; assembly: GCA_009831015.1. Lineage (NCBI taxonomy): Eukaryota > Viridiplantae > Streptophyta > Pinopsida > Pinales > Pinaceae > Picea > Picea engelmannii. The sequence continues at coordinate 132,443 of ML792945.1, forward strand.
GAAACCTAAAGTTCAAGGCTCATGCCTAGGCACGAGGCTTAACATACAAGAAACAGGTAAACACAAAATTTTCCAACATATTTTTTTTTCTCTCTGTTTTGTTAAAATTCTTTAAAGATGGCCATGTCTAGCAATTTAGGACCAAATCAAGGTCCGATTCTTCTTGGAAAGAACTATGAGTTTTTGTCTCTTCGAATGAAATCTTTCTTGCAAGCACAAGAGTGCTTAGATCCAATGGATCTTGGATATGTGGAACCAGATCCAGCAGACCTTTCCGCCATGAGAAACCAATAGAGAATTGATCAGGCAACTCAGAGGAACAAAGAGAATAAAACCAAATTCTGGATTCAAGATTTAGTGGATGATTCGATTTTCTAAAAAATCACAGGCGCTGGTACTTCAAAACAGGCCTGGGGCATCCTTAAATCATCCTACCAAGGAAATGACAAGGTCAAAACAGTCAAACTGCAGACCTTGAGGATGCAATCCGAGACTTTAAGAATGACAAAGTCTATAAATGTGGATCAATTTATGACCAGAGTCATGGGAATTGTGAACCAGATCAGATTGACTGGTGAAGCCATCCCTGATCAACACATTGTTAAGAAAGTCCTCAGAAGTTTACCAAAGAAATTCGAAATGGTTGTTACAACAATCCTTGAACCCAAGGATCTGTCATGTTTTTCAACAGATGAACTCATTGGTTCCCTAGTGACACATGAGACAAGACTACATCTCACAGATGAGTCAATCACCAATGCCTTCAAAACTCAATTCTCCTTCAGCAGAGGAAGAGGCAGAGGTCACCAAGGACGAGGGAGTACTACAAGTAACCAACACTCAAGTGGAGGTAACAGACAACAGCACCAGAATCAGACTTTCTAGCCTCAAAGAGGTAGAGGGAGAAGATCAAATGACAAATCAAGCATACAATGCTATTATTGTAAAAAGTATGGGCACTATGAATCTGAATGCAGAAAGAAGCAAGCGGATCATCTCTCAGGCAGAGCACATGTGTCAAATCATACGAAAGAAACCTCAAGAGGTATGTTTCTCTCATGCCACAAGACTGAAGAACAGCCTAAAGATCTATGGTTGCTAGACAGTGGTTGCAACAATCACATGACAGGTAACAAAGATTTACTTTCATGCATTGATTCTTCGATTTCATACATAAACAAAAGGAAAAGAAACTGTACCTATTCTTACTAAACAAAATGTAAAGAAATACATAAACAATGTTTATCATGTTCCAGATCTGAAACATAATCTGCTAAGTGTAGGACAACTCATTGAACATGCCTATAAGGTACTTTTTGAGGGAGCATCCTGCAGGATTTATGATAAAACCCCCAACAGAAAATTGATTAGTAGGCAATTTGTTACACCATAGGAAAGCTGAGAAAATTCACCGTATTTGAGAATCTCAGCTTTGAGAATTGCATTCATTGGATCAAGTAATCCCTTCCAAGACTTTACACCCTGGATATCTTGCCACAACGAACGTACATTTCATCGGCTTTTTTGTTCGGGCCCATTTTCGTCACCATTACAAGTTGGCAAGGATAGAGCCAATGTGTACATCATGTGAGAAGAACACAAACTCTCAAATCGAACCATCCTATATCAGAGTTTACAGTTAGAAATCAGATGCTCACTGTAGACTGTGCAATTGAAACTGGCGAATTGATATATATAGGGAATGGACTAATATTGAGACAAACGTTGAGCCGATGATTCAGACCTATCATTGTCGAGATGAGGTGTAAACAAAGGCTTTTTCGAAGGACCATATACCTGTGGAAATGCATATTACGCACGTTGGAAATTCACAATACCCGGATTATCTATGATAGTAGTATATCCGTACAATTGTGAGGTGTGAGAATATAGACCAAATCTACGTTATAAAATCCACACCCTACATCTGTATATTTCTTTCTGAGTTCAATGCAAATTCCACAACCAAGGTGCCCATATTTCTTTTGCAGTTATCTCTTTGATGTGGGCATTGCAAAAACTTGAGGGCGTCAACATACTAATATTAAAACTCGAGGATCTTTTTCCTCGCGACATTTTGTTTCCCAATATGTCAAAAAAATGTTTCATGCAACTAAAGCATCCTTTAAAGCTTGGTAACTTTCGCTTTGAAATGGCAAGCAGTATACAAGTTCCTCTCAAAATCATTCGCCTGCCAATTTCAATCATTATGGTCGAAAATTTAGTAGAACGATGATCATGATTATAGTTTATTTAACAAATTAGAAAGGTAAATTACATAATATACATATAACCTTAACTATAGACAAATGTCTCACACAATTGTCTCACACACCAGTGGATTTCATTACTACGATAGTCAATACATTTATAGCATTGCAAGACTCCTCTAGATCCCGACATGGTGGTTCTGACATTTTTATTATAGAAAATACAACTCACACCTTCTAGATATATGACGACTCACATCAATACATTATAGTTTGAAACTCACACTCATTTTTACATTAATCCAACACTCCTCTTAATGGAGAAATGGATTATTTACAACACCTAACCTATTTCTAAAGACTTCAAACTTGAACTTTACAATAGGCTTAGTAAATATATTAGCTACATTATTACTTGTATTACAATAAATCAATTTCTTTGGACTTAATCTTCTCTCTCACAAATTGGTGTTGTATCTCAATATGTTTTGTCCGAGCATGAAACATTGGATTATGTGTCAATTTGATAGCACTTTGATTATCACAATTGATGTATGTTGGTCATTTTTGCTTCTCTCCAACATCTTCAAGAATTTGCTTCAACCAAATTGCTTCAGAGGTTGCACTAGACAAGGCTTTGTGTTCAACTTTTGTTGAAGACAAAGAAAGAGTGGTTGTTTCTTGCTACTCGATGACAAGACCCCTGATCCTATATTGAATGCATAGCATGAGGTGGAACTTCTGTGATAAGGATTTCCATCCCAATATGAATCAGAATAACTTATCAACTCAACATCATATTCATTAGTATACATAATACCAAAATTAATGGTTTCTTTCAAGTAGCGGAAGACTTTCTTTGTGGCTTTCCAGTGACTTTCATAAGGCTTATACATGAACTGAATAAGGACATTGATTGAATATGCCATGATTGGTCTGGAAGTGGTGGGATAGTTCAAACTTCCCACCACCTGATGATACAAGGTACCACTTACCTCTTTAGTTTCATCATCACTGGATAGCTTAGCATTTTGTTCTACAAGAGTTGACATTGCCTTACATTCACTCATATTTAACCTTTTAAGGATTTCCCTTGTGTATTTACTTTGTGCAATGAGTGTTCTATCAGACTCCCTCCAAACTTCAAGTCCTAAACAATAATGCAATTCACCAAGATCTTTCATGTCAAATTCTTATGACAACTGAATTTTGATTTCATCAATTAACATGCATGCATTGCCTTTGATGATAAGATCATAAACATACAAGGATATTAAAGAAACATTTCCTTCTTCATATTTTTTAACATACAAGTTATGATCACTTTTTATTTTCACAAAACATTTCTCATAAAAGAAGGAATCTTTCTTTACATACCATTATCTAGGGTCTTGTTTCAAACCATATAAGGATTTCTTTAACCTACAAACAAGATTCTCTTGTCCCTTCTTTACAAAACCTTCAGGATGAGCCAAATAAACTTCTTCCTTTAACTCTCCATTAAAAAAAGCAAATTTAACATCTAAATGATGTATTTTCTAATTATGTCTTGTAGCTAATGAAATCAATACTCTAATTGTATTCAACTTAGCTACAAGTGCAAATGTATCTTCATAATCAATGCCCTATTTTTATGAAAATCATTTTGCAACTAATCTTGCCTTATATTTATCAATAATACCATCTACTTTAAAATTGGATTCATACAACCATTTTCTTTTTGTGAGGACATTGCTTTCAAGAAGATATACTAACTCCCATGTTTAATTATTCATAATATAATCATATTATTCATTCATTTCATTTCTCCATTCTTCATGTTCTTTAGCTTGTTCATAGTTCATAGGTTCTACAACATTCATTACATGGGACGTCAATGCATAATCATTATACCTTAAAGGTGGTTGAATTTGTTGCGATGACCTCCTTGGTCCTTCACTGCTTCCATATCTTCTTCCACTTTGTAGTGATTCCTCTCTACTTCTGGGTGAATCATGGCTTCTTAAAGTGTCCATAGGGCTTTCATTATGTTCTTGAACCATTACATGTTCTTGTTCTTGTTCATGTTTAACCATTGCATCTATTTTGACATGAGCATAAATGTTATTAGAACTATGACATACATCAATATCATTCATTTTATCACCTTTATCTGCATTCTCATGAAACACCACATCTCTACTTTCAAGCGATTTATGCAAATTGGGATCAAACGACTTGCATGTTTTTTTTATTAGTACAATAGCCAACAAATATGCACTTAATTGATTTTGCATCAATTTTTCTTCTCTCATCTTTTGGAACATGTGAAAAACCATTGCATCCAAATATTGAAAAACATGTGAAAAAACATTGGACTCCTATTTTTTAAATAAACAATAGTATTAATGGCTTCATCCCAAAAACCATTATAATTGTTTTTACCTTGAAGCATATTGGGAGACCTTTCCGCCAATGTTTTGTTCTTCCTCTCAACAACTCCATTTTAATTTGGTGTATGTGGCACTGTAAATTGTTGTTAAATCCCGTTGTTTTTACAATAATTTTTAAATGCTCCTAATGTATATTCTCCACCTTGATCATATTTGAAAATTCTAATGCACTTGCCTCTCTGGTTTTCATTCATACCTTTGAAATCCTTAAAGTACTCAAATATGTCACTCTTATTTCTTATGAAATAGATCCAAGTATACCTATATCTATCATAAAAAAAGATAATAATGTATCAAGAACCACAAAGTGATCTAGTTTTCATAGGTCCACATACATCACTGTGAATTAACTCAAGCATTTCTGATTGTATTTTCTCTATATTCATAGGAAATTGCTCTCTTTGTTTCTTACCAAGTGCACATGCTTCACAATCAATATGATCATTCCTCATCACAGGAAGACTTTCAACAATTGTTTTCTTTTGTAGTAACATTAAATCATTGTGATTAAGGTTCCCATACCTTTGATTCCATAACTCTTCGATTGACATTGTTTCTGATTCCAATTCTTGATGATTGTTCTTCGTCACATCCATCTTATACAATCCTCCAATTATTGTACCTATAGCAACAATCCTGTATAAATCTTGGATATCCTTAACAAGACATTGTGACTGAAGAAATTCCACCTTTAAATCATTATCAAAAATAGTAGCAACACATATCAATTTCGTTTTGATACCAGGAACATACATCACATTATGAATCTGACTCACCTGACCGTCAAGAAAATTCACACTTATTACTCCATAAACTTGAACTTTATGTGATATGTTGTCTTCTAAGTAAATGTGTTTTTCATCAATGTTCTCATAATATTCATCATACCATTATTTATTACAAGACATACGAGTTGTGGTACCAGAATCGACAAACCAAGCATTCCTATCACCATTTTCTACAGACAAGGCAACTTCATAGATAAACAACTTATGATTTTTAAATCCATCATTGATTGAGGTGTCTTTCTATGCAAAATTTCCATTATTCCCTTTGTATCTTTGTTTGGACTCGTGGTTTTTTCTTTTAAAACAATATTTAGCAAGATTCCTTTCTTTTCCACAATAATAACAATCAAAATTTCTCTTATCATAAGCATTAAATTGATCCGTACCTTTCTGCTTTGCTTGAAACTTGTTTTTTTTTTTTGTCCCATGATTTACCTCTTTATGGTTATTTACCTTTTTCTATCAGTGCCAGATATGAACTATGAGAGTCCAACTCAAAATTCTTCATCCTTTCTTCCTCTTGTAGAAGAGTTCCAATCAACTCATCAAATGTACGGGGCTTTGGTCTAACTAAAAGAGATGAAATAAAAACTTCATAATATTTCACTAAACCTTTCAGTGTGATGGTTACCAAGTCACTATTGGATAACTTTTCACCAATATCACCCAACTTCTCACTTAGATCTTTGATGGGGGAAACAAATCTACTTATTCTTTCATTTTCTTCCATTTTGATTGACAAAACCTTAGTTTTCAAAAAGAAGATGCAGTTTGAATTTCTAGTTTCATACAAACCTTTCAAGATGTCCCATGTCTCCTTGGATTTTTTACAATCCCTAATGTGAGGGATTATGGTATCCTTTACAAGAATTCACAACAAAACTTTTTCTTTCATTTCTCATTTATCCCAATCTATAATGGAGGCAATAGAAGTGGGTTTTTCCTCATCCCCTCTCACAATTGATCACAAATTATATTATGCTCCAAGCACAGTCATTAACTTAAACTTCCAATTGACATAATTTTCTTCATCCAATTTGGTTGATTCATTCAAGTATGAGTTGGCAAGAGGATTTTATGTTTTCCTCAAACAAAGAATTCAACAAATTGTAGCCAAACAAAATAAATTTACCTAGTTTTTCAAATATTTCAAATATTAATATCTCCCAAGTAAAACTATCTCAAATATTTTGATATTAATATTAAATATATTTTAATATCTAAAATATTCATGCATAAACGCCTTATAATCCCCCCCAAAAAGAAAATTAGGTGGACCCATTTATAAATATACGTCCTCTAGAATGAGAGAGATATGTGTTGGCAACTCACAAATCCAATGGAAGTCTTCTGCCAAAGAACACAAATCTAACTGGCTTCACTGGAAAAAATAACTTGGTGGCGTCACACTTCTCCATTTAGACTTCTCTTCATAGGTTTGTATCCACCAATCAACACTACAAATACACATGACTACTAATAGATATCCTTACCAATGCTCTGATACCAAGATAAAGATAGAGACAAATTCATAACCAGAAACAAATATCTCACAAACCACTTCATTTCATTACTAAGATATCCAATACATTTATAGCATTGCAAGACTCTTCAACATCCAGACATTGTGGATCTGACATTCTTATTATAGAAAATACAACTCACACCTTCTAGATCTATGACAACTCACGCCATCTATATCTATGAAAACTCACACAAATAAATCATACTATGAAACTCACACTCATTTCTACATTAATCCACCAATTTGTCCACCATGTATGTGTTTTCAAGGTTTACTTCAATAGAATTTACTTGGAAGGTTTTCTCTATATTATTTGCTAATCAAAAGCACTTCCCTGTTAATGGTTGATTTTCAACTATGTCTGACATGCCTAAGATTCTTGAGATTATGACAATGAAGAATGAGAATTGTGAGTTTGTAATGAAGAGTTGACCTACAGGCTTGTGAAAACTCTTCATATTGAGGAGATTACTATGCCAAGGTTTTTTATGTCTACTTTGCTAATCAAAAGCATTTATTTGTTAATAGTGGGTTCTCAACTATGTGTGACATGCTAAAGCCTCTCGAGCTTATTACAATTAAGAATAAGAATAAGACTATAAATTTGATTAGGAGTTGACATGTAGGCCTCAGATAATTCTTCAGATTGATGAAAATTTTATTTTCACTAATAAGTTCATTAATATGATAATCTCATTAAATGTTTTTAAAATTTTACTTTTATATAACAAATTTCTAAACTAAATAAATTTAATTTTCACATTTAATTATAATGAATTTTTAAATTTATATTATATTAATAAATTGAAAATGAACATGGCCACATAATGGATTGCTACTTAATATGGATTTACATTGGTTCCTATACATAAAGAGGGGTACATGTCAACTCCATGTGGAACACATAACAAACCACAATGAAATGTTTTCTTGATATTAATATGTTTTTAATGTGATGTGTCAACTCCATATTAAACATTGAATGAATTACATGTATCTAGATGGAATAAGATTTTTTTTACTTTCAATTACTTTGTGTGTCTATATATAAAGTTGATATAAAATTATTTCACTTTATGTGGACATTGGAATATTTTATCTATGGTCAACATTGAAATATATCTTTTGTTATTAATATTGTTTTTAATTCCACTTGTGAACTCCATCTTCGGGACGAAAGGACTACATAAATCACAGTTTTGTAGAGTAATATTTGTTATCACTGAAATTTCGTCCGCACAGGGCGACACGAACTCCGCATCATCAACACAAAACTGGAGTCATTCATGGCACATGGTTAATTCCACAGCACAGCAAAGGGTCTAAAAACTATACAAATGATAAAAAATTCAAAAGCGCTTTACGGAACATGGTTTCGCGTGCGCGTGTGCGTAACAACAACGTACAAGGCGCACCTGGGTGCCCGATGCGCGACTGTTGGGCAAAAAACCCGCGCGCCTGCTAAACGACGCATTTATGAAACTGGTCGGCCTCCCAACCACTATTGGATCAGCTCCCAAGTGGATTGGACATCAAGTCCGAGCTCAATCTGCGTGGGGGGACTGGTCAAAGACCTAAGGGTGCCCTAAAGAGCCCCTTTTCACATTCAAAAGAGGCCACATAATAACCCAATGCTTGGCTATAAAAAGCCATGAATGACCACCATTTTCTCAAGGAATTCTTTGTATTGTTGTGCTGTTGAGATTTCTAGAGACTCATTCTTTGGCAATAGACATAATCAACACCATTTCATAGGCTTTCCATCTCTCACTAGAGTGGATAATCTTGG
>ML792945.1:155938-169276 GCA_009831015.1 Picea engelmannii
AGTTGATATATAATTATTTTATTTATGGTTGACATTGAAATAATATTTTTGTTATCAATATTTTTTTAAATGTCACGTGTCAACTCAATTTTATAAATTGAAGTAATTTCACATGTCCCACATAGTGTGTTGTACAAAAGACCTTTTTGCACAATAAAAACACTTAGACAAAGAAATTTTCTAACATCAAAGGGTTTGATCCTTGATAGATTTGAAATTAATATGGATCTTTTACTTTCAATTGCTTTAGATATATATATATATATAGATATATATATATATATATATATATATATATATATATAAAGTTGATATTGAAATATTTTATTTATGACTCACATTGAAAAAAAAATCTTCAATTATTAATATTTTTTAAATTTCACTTGTCAACTCTATATTAAGCATTGAAGGAGTTACACATCTTCTTCATATTGGAAAGTATAAGCCAACTTGTAGTAATAAAATTGATATAAAATTATTTTACATAAGGTGGATATTGAGATATTTTATTTTTCAATTTCATATTGAGCACGAAAGAAATTACACTTCTCCCTCATACTGATAGAAAGTGCATTTCGACACAAAAGGTTCTTATATTTAAACATTTCAATGGTGTGTGACTCACTATGATGGAAATGTGTAATTCCTTCCATGGTGAACATGGATTTCACGTGTTGTGTGTATGAGTGTGTGTGTGTGTGTGTGTGTGCGCGCGCGTAAGTCCCTTGACATAGTTTTTTGTTTTTTGTTTTCTAAACTTGAGGAAAGGTTCACACATCAAGGGATTTGCTCCCTATTGACACATGATAGATTTAGACTTAATATAAATCTACTTTGAACTCACCATTTAAACTCAAACTCGTCATACTTATTCTTTCTAGTGACCAAGAAAACATAAGTCAATCACCTTAGGGCATGGGAAAAATGTTATAATCACGGATTCAAGGGAGTAAATGATTGTGACTTCGTAGGAGAACACCACCGTTATTTACACCGGAAACCAATGTACTAAATAAGTTAGAGATATGATCTAGTGGTTTTTGATGTACTGGAAACTAAGCAAGTTACGATGAAAACGGACCATAAGTTTCCTAACGAATTCTCTCAACATGATTATTTTGAGGCCATGGAAATTATTAGAGCTGATTCTCCCCACCAAAATCTCCAAGAAAAGGAACGTCTCCATTTATACAAAAAAATCATAATCTTGGAATTTATTGAGATGAAATATTGATAAACACACTTGGAATCTGTGCTTCCAATGATCGATTCTCATAGAGGCATATGATTATTTTTTCGGTATAGACACAAACCATAATAGTTTTTTACATTGACATATTTGGGTAATGATAGAATGGTTCTTATAGATGCTAGAGGAAGTGAGGATGGATAAAGGGAATACCATGTGTTGACGGTTTAAATGCTACATGTTGGAATTGTGACATAAATCAAAAGAGGTGAATAATGAAAGTTAATGTAATGGTGATAGTTATGTTGAAGACAATATATATCTATGTACTCCTGAGAGAAATATGTAAGTTTTCTAAGGTTGTTGTTGAAAGATTGTTGTATTTATCTCTAAGAAATAAGAATATTGATACCTTGCCCCATGGATGTTTTCTTACCATATTACCAAGGTTTTACCATATAAATCTATGTCTTGCCGAATGCTATTATCTTGATTTATCTTTCCCATTATTTCTTCACGGCGAATTTGTGTTGCAATTTATATTTTATGTCATCTCACATTTCCAACAAGAGTTATCGAATCCATAATGAGGAGAACCTGAGAGATAATACATTACTCAAATAGAAGTATAGTTGCATCGATGGTACCAAGATAATCATGGACCCAAAAATTGTTCATGTGGTTGATGGTATGTTGGCGGACCTGCCATAGTACGTGGCTAAGCACATCGTAGTACGTTGCATGCCCAAATAGGTGAAAAAGACACTCTACAAGGTTGTATTCAGGTGACTTAATCCTAGTTTCCACCGTCACATTTGGGAACACCAAATCGTAATTTCCAAGAAAAGGGAGAGTTGATCCATGTGGAGAAATTCCAAGGAAATGATAAAGAGATTGTGCTAGAATTTGGTGGTTGTTACACAACATAAAATGGCAAAGGTTTTGAATGAAATGTTCGAGGTAGAGAAGTTTGATGGGAATAATACCTTTGATTTGTGGAAGATCAAGATGCACAATCTGTTAGTGCAATAAGGACTGCAAAAGGTGTTAGCAGGAAATAAAAAGAAATCGACGGGCATGATTGAGAAGGAATGGGAAGATTTGGACATAACTTCTCTCAACAGCTTGTGTTTGGTAGATAATTTTCTTTTTAATATTCTCGAAGAGGAAACAAAATTAGTCTTATGGAGTAGAATGGGGAGCCTTTACTTGAAAAAATCCTTCAGAAACCAAATTTGTTTCAAGAGGAAATTGTAAAATTTATGAATGAAAGAAGTTACCAAAATTGTTTATCTTTTAAATATTTTCAATACTTGTATGTAACAATTAATTAGTATGGGTGTAAAAATTGAAGAGGAAGACATGGAAATTATGTTGTTGTGTTCATTTCCTAAATCATCAGACCACTTAGTCAATTCTATTATCTTTAGCACAAAATACATTCTTGATAGTGATTCTATCGTGGGAGCCTTGTTATCTAAGGAGGTGCGAAGAAAATCTAGTATAGAAACCTTATCACCATAAGAACTTGTGGGTAGAGTTCGATCCACAAAAAAGGGGAGAAATCAAGAGTAAAAGAAGATCTAAGTGAAAAGGAAAAAAGGGTAAGAGAAAATGTTGGTACTGAGATAAATCAGGCCATCTCAATTAAGATTGTTGGAAGAGGTAGCCTTAGGAATGGAAGGATGATTCAAGAAAGGAAGCAAATCCAATTGAGACAAGTCCATGTATTGTTCATGAAATATTATCTATTTGTAATGACTCAAAATATCACGAGGAGTGGTTATTACATTCTAGTGATACACATCACATGCGTCTACATAGGAGTTGGTTCTCTTCTTACCAAGATATTGATGATGACATTGTTCTTATGGGAAACAACGTTTCTTATTAGACTATTGAGATTTGAATCATTAAGATTACAATTTTTAATGGTATTGCAAGAAAGTTGATAGAGGGAAGACATGTACCAAAACTAAAAAAGAATTTAATTTCCTTGGGAATTTTAGATTTTGGAGGTTATATATTTATAAGGAAAGATGGAGCATTGAAGGTGTGCAGGGGTGTTTTGGTAGTAATAAAGGAAACAAATATTGGGAACCTTAATAAAATGGAAGGGAGTACTCAAATAAATGAAGCAATGATAGTATATGAGGATTAAAATGAATCTTTGTATTTATGACATCAACAACTAAGCCATTTGAGAGAGAAATGACTAAAGGTAGTCATACAAGAAAGGGTATTCTAGATTATATTCAATCAGATGTTTGGGGTACAATCCTAAAGTTTAATTTGGAGGATAATCATACTTTGTTACATTTATATATGATTATTCTATAAATGTGTGGGTCTATATTCTCAAAAGAAAAGTTGATGTGTTTAATGTATTTAAGCAATTTAGAGTTTTTGTTGAAAATGGAACTTATAGGTCAATCAAGTGTTTAAGAGAATATCATGGAGGCGAGTTCACATCTTTTGAATTTGAAAATTATTGCAAGGAATAATGGATTGAAAGGCATAAAACCATAGTTTACACTCCTAAACAAATGGTGTGGTTGAACGCATGAATATGATTCTTCTAAAGAGACCAAGGAACATGCTTAGTAATGCTAAGTTGCAGTAAGAGTTATTTGAAAAACATGACACTATAGCTTTCTATCTAGTAAATAGGTCACCATTAGTTGCAGTATACTATAATATTCTTGAAGAGGCATAGAAAGGTCATTCTTGTGATTAGTCAAATTTGAAATTTTTTTAGTTGTGGTGCTTATATTCTTTTTTCATTGAGATTGAGGAAACCTTTCCATTGAAGATAAGCACGATTTCCAAGTCACTAGGAGACATATATTCATACAACTAAGTACAACTGTCTATCAAAAAAATTGACATATTTTCTTCCAGAAGAAGGCCGTATAGTATAGTCGTAATACAGAAATAGCCACAACGAACACAGATTTCGTCGGCTTCTTTTTCCAAGCCCATTTTCGTCACCATTACAAGTTGGCAAAGATAGACCCAATGTGTACATCATGTGATAAGCTCACAAATTCTTTGTATAGAGAGGAAATGCAAATTCTTTGTATCGAGGGGAAATGCAAATTGAACCATCCTATATCAGAATTTACAGTTAGAAATCAGATTCTTACTGTAGATTATGCAAATGAAACTAATGAATTGATATATATAGGGAATGGACTAATATTGAGACAAACATTGAGTCGATGATTCAGACCTATCATTGTCGAGATGAGGTGTAAACAAAGGCTTTTTCAAAGGATCGTATACCCGTGAAAATTTCTTTTGTATACCCATTTGGATTACCGTAAATTTCTTCTGTATATGCATCGTCCATATATGCACCTTCTGTATATGCACGCTTCCATATATGCACCGTTCGTATATGCACCTTTCATATATGTGTGCTTTCATAAATTTGGATTACCGTAAATTTCTTCTGTATATGCACCTTCCATATATGCATCGTCCGTATGTGCGCGCTTCCGTATATGCGCATATATGGATGACAAATATAAATACATGTATAAATGTGCATATACGGATGACGACTTCCTTAAATCCTCATATATGGAAAGCGCACATATACGGAAGATGCATTTGGATTATAGTAAATTTCTTATGTATATGCACCTTCCATATATGCATCATTCATATATGCACCTTCCGTATATACGCACTTTCATAAATTTGGATTACCGTAAATTTTTTCTGTATATGCATTGTCCATATATGCATCTTCCATATATGCACGCTTCCGTATATATGCATATACAGATGACGCATATGCATTTGGATTACCATAAATTTCTCCTGTATATGTGTCGTCCGTATATGCCTGAAATTTTCAGAGGTTTCTTTCTTCTCATATCCGCGTAGGAGGGGGAGGAGGAGCCTTCTACTTGGTTTTCTGGTTGAGTGGGAAGAGCACCTGAATTGATTTCTTCCAGAGCTGGGGAGAGGCCTGTTGATTCAAAACATGATCTGTAGCCGGAGGTTCTTCCTGCGAGTTGAGAGGATTGAAGGGGTTCTGTGACATCCCCCAAAATAAAGTATTTTTGAAATTTAAAATTTTTTGGAAAATTATTTCGTTTTTAGTAAATTCGAATTTGGAATTTTTTTTTCATTTATGGCAATTCCGAATTTTGAATTTGATAATTGTAATTAATTATTATGATTGTTGGGCAGAGATCTAATTTGACCCAACTAACTATTTGACTATAACACTTTTATGAAAAAATAATATTTTATATTGATTGTAGGAGGACAAATGGAACAACCATGTTAAAATCAATGGACCATGACTCCATGAGTGGGGAACATGTTGGAACTACCTTTGGGCAGATTATTATAAGTGGAAAATTAGAGATTTGGCCATTGGCAGCCCCTGAAAATTAGGGATTTAGAAAGCTGCGAAAATTCCCAAGGAGAAGAAAGACCTAGGCAAAAGCATATATATATATATATATATAAATTTATAATTATTAAAATTGAAATATCATATATATTTATAAATATTAAAAATAAAATATCATAATTTAGAAAAATATATAATTATTAAAAGTAAAACACCATGTCTTTTTAAAAAATCTTACTATAATATTTCTAAATTCATAATTATTAAAAATAAGTTATCATATATTTTAATTTTTTAATATAATATATACATTGATTTATAAAAAAATTGAAAACAATTACTTTCTTATGTTTTATTCTTATATTATATATATAATATGTGTTATTCTTATATTTTATATATAAAATAAAAAATAATTAGCAATTACATTCTTCATACTTTATATATAATATAAAAATTAAGTTTTTAAAAAAGCATTTAATATAACATATACATTGGTTTATAAAAAAAAAAAAACAATTACTTTCTTATATTTTATATATTATATATATAATAAGTTTTATTCCTATATTTTATATATATAATAAAAAATAATTAGCAATTACATCCTTCATACTTTATATATAACATAAAATTTAAATTTTTAAAAAAACATTTAATATAATATATACATTGATTTATAAAAAAAAATAAAAACAATTACTTTCTTATGTTTTATTCTTATATTTTATATATAATATGTTTTATTCTTATATTTTATATATATAATAAAAAATAATTAGCAATTACATTTTTGATACTTTAGATATAATAGCACTAATCAACGTTTAGCCGCTGAAGGTTTGTACACTGTGCCGAGCCTTTTATGCTCCTCCGCTTCACACACCCAAATGCGCTAAACAACTCTTCTAACTCAAAGCACCTAGTAACCCTTAGCCACCGAAGATTTGTATGATGCCACAATCCTAGCATTGTCTTCATTTTCAAACACTTGTTTATTATCAACAACTCCAAACACACGGTTCAACCACAAGAAAGATATTAGAAAACTGTTCGCGGCTCAATCTCCAATACACTGTTCGAACTCGATTGAGAGTTGTGGTCGATATTAATATTACCTGTGATTCGCTTTCACTTTTCCATCCCCGCTGATGATGCACAGGAGTAGGCGCCCGTCCTCTTCTTAGAGATCTGACTATGTGGTGCTCCAAATGGAGTTCCAGATGATCCGAGGCCTCCAAGAAAAGGAGGAAATTTAAAATTAAAATAACGCCCGCCCATTAGAAAAGGAGGAAAATTGAAATTGAAATAACCCCCGCCCATTAGAAAAGGAGGAAAATTTAAATTTGAAATAACGCGGACATTTACCAAGCTGCAATTAACGTCGAACCATACATCCATCTACCATGTTGTAATTTGGAGGTGACACGCAGTAAGTGCAGGCTGGAAAGAAAACGGAAACGGAAATGGTGGATGACTTACGAGGGTAAGTCTTTGCCGAAACGAGGCACAGACATCGAAGATGTCGGAGGTTGTCGGAGGTACGAACGTCGAGGGCCGGAGTAAGGACACTCAAGAGGGAGGATTGCTCACAAGTTAGCCTACTCCAAACTATCACTACTGACAATCTCGACCTGCTCCTTGCGCCCTTTAATGCTCCTGACACTACAGAAATGGAAAACTATCACTACTGATAGTCTCGACCTGCTCCCTGCACCCTCCCCTCAAGATCTAGCATAACCCTACGCTTTTTTTATGCGCAGCCATTTAATCCTCCCATCAGTTACTCCAAGTGCCTTTTAAATAAATCATCACTTTTACTGTAGAAGTTGGGAGGTAATTATTACCATATATTTTTATATTAAGAGGATTTGCCTTTTAAATAAATCATCACTTTTACTGTAGAAGTTGGGAGGTAATTATTACCATATATTTTTATATCAAGAGGATTTGCCTTTTAAATAAATCATCACTTTTACTGTAGAAGTTGGGAGGTAATTATTACCATATATTTTTATATTAAGAGGATATATATATTTTATTCTTGTATTGTCATCCTAGGATGTTTTCGGTGGGATTTAATGAGGTATTTATTGAAATCCTTTATTTATTAAATTTCTATTAAAGAAATTATATAGTAAAATTGCTTGGGTGGTGTTTAAATAAGGAGGCTAATTAAAATTTGAGAGTGCATGAGGCCACATGCTAAGGATTATTATATGAGTAAATGTTGATATTGTTTGTTTTATGGTTATTAATAAATGTTAATATTGATTTATTAAATGTTTTATGATTAAACATTTGTTTTATTAATTTTAAACGTAATTGGTTTTATAAAAAAGTAATATGGATTGATATTAGAATTTATCTCTAGTAGAAAAAGGGAAGTGTATTTCTCCGTTGCATTTTAATTATCGTTGATTTTATTTACACTCACAAATAGGATGGCAATTTAGTTTCAGTTATGAAATGTGTATTATTAAAACTTCGGATTACTTGTGGGCCTTCACTTGCACCTTAATGTCACTTAGATGCTACTTGATTGCACGTTGGATTCGAGGGATTAAGTTCTTAGACCTTGCCCATGAAGGTTTTACCCTTCTGGATGATTGAATTCCCCATTTGTGCATGAATCTAATCGATGTGTTTTTTTAATTGGATTCTATACCCATGCATGATGGACTGGAGTGTAGTTACTGTTGGCGCCTTAAAAAATTAAGAAAGTTTTTCACGCGCCTTGGTTTTTACCGTGCCCTAATCGCTGGATTGCTTGTGCTAAGAAATAAGATGGGTGTGCATTATTTTTGCTTTTATTTTCATAAGCATCCCTTAAGTGGTGATGCTAGACTATTCTAGGGATTGATTTTTACTTGCGTGCCTTATGTTAAGTGGGCGTGTGATTGCTTCGTCCTTTCCTTTCACCTTCAGTGTAATGATAATCGCATTCATTTTATGTGATTGACTTCCTCGCACAATGAAATTAACAAGTGATAAATGTGGCGCCACTAGTGGAGGTGATGTATGTTTTAAATTGCATTTATAAATTCTCATGCGGCTTGTGATGGTGTTGAAGTATGAATTGTTTGGATAACTAGACGACTCTAAGTCGCGATAGTGAAGTGAGGTTAAGCCGTTCGTCTTTAATAATTGTTGACTTGTTGAGTAATGTAGTCATTTTACACTGGCACGCAACGATTATAATGTAAGAACGATCGTTTAGTCTACTCGCACTCTCGGATTTTATGTATTAAATGACTTCCTTAGACATTTGTCTTCTAACGCGACATCGAAATTTGTGACGGAAGACTGTGTTTTGTGACTGGGCCTTGCGCCTCGAGAAGAACTGATATTTTCCTTATGCATTGATTTCAATATGGTCTGTGATGTGTTATGCGAACGGTGACTCCTGTATCCTTGATTAATAGATTCTTAGGAGTGTTAGACGGATAACTGTTGTTGCTGTTAATTATTGTGTAGTCACATCAACATGCATGTTGTGACAATGTGTTGGCATTGTATCGTATTTGATTATTGACACATTTTTGTTTCGTTAACTTTGTGATTACTGTGTCGATGATGTCACACTTATTTGATGGTTTAATTTCTTAATGTAGCCAACAAAAAATCTAAAAAAATTTATTGTATGTGGTTTGTGTGGTCATAATGATGGGGTGGTTACATTGCCACTCAAATTATATTATATGGATGTGAATTTTGGAGTTTCAATATATGATCTAGAGAATCTTGAAAAAGATACAATAGAACTAAAATAATTTTATAACTTATAATATCAAAATTAAGGGAAATACATCTTATTCTACCCTCCTCATAGAAACACCTTTCCTCAATTGAGATCATTTCTATGATTAGATACCTAACGTACAAGAACAAGATAAATAACATGGATGACAAGAGAATCCCCAAAATTGCTTTAAATTCTAGCCAAAATCACTAGCAACTCAAGAAGAGATATCATAAAGATGCCAAATCTTAACTAAATTATTGAAGAATACAAGAAGAAGCCATCCTGCATTAGCATTATCTGTATACCACCATAACACCAAAAACTGAACATTTTAATACACCATAAACTGAACATTTGGATAAATTAAATGTATGTATAACAGAGGTGTTGTAACCGAATGTATTTAATGGCAAATGTTCAATACTCGTGTAGTAATGAACACGAATTCATCCGAGCTGGTGCGAGTCGTAGTGTCCGTCCGGAGATCTAGGAGATCTAGCGGGCCATTGCCATCTGCCCTCTGTATTTTTTATGAGGCCTTTATTTTCCTCTTGCCACCAGTGGGGTGGGATATGAAGGCTATCGAGCAATAAATCGCAGCTCTTGTTGACAAGTGCTGGGTCTCTACCTGATGAACTAAAAGGCTCCTTCTCCCCAACAAAGCCATCAATTAAATGAAGATAAACCTCTAAACTATGAAAGTCAGACAGATTATGAGTAGGCTTCAAAGAGGGGAAATTTTGGATGTCGAGAGTAACCTGGACGCCCACGTGAAAATACGTCCAGGGAAGCAAACTGAAGAGTTTGCTCAGCCATCCCATATTTTCGTTAATAAATAGTCCAGGGACCCTGGGAACGACATCATGCTTGTTTACCAACCTCAGAACTTTGACTCCAATCTCCTCCATTCGTCCGGCGAACGTTAGGTTTCCTACGCGTGGGGAGGCGAAGGCAAACACTGTGACGGGAATAGCTAATTGCATGCTGTTCATCGTCTCTTTGATATCGTATGCACTTAACGTTGCAAGCGCAGCTCCTAAGCTCTGTCCTGTCAACGTTATGCTCAACCTCTCGTCCTTATATTGTTTCAGAAGCCGTGTTAACTCGCCCACTACAATATCTCTGGCGCTTCTATTGCATGTTTGAGAATCTTCATCTGTGGAAGTATAACAATATAGAAATCCCTTTTCTACTCGGAGATTTGCATCCGCAAATTTTTGTGCATTCACATCAGTTGGCCTGGGAGCTGCCTTGTTATGAGATAGTCCAGTCGGAACTAATATGTCTCTGAAATTTTGTATCCATTCTTTCAGTGTTCTCGTTCCTCGCCACGCAATCACGATGGCACGTCGTCCCAGTCTCTCTATCTCAATTGGATCTGTGCAAACGGCAATAAAGCCAATCCAGACAGCTCCCTCTGTTGATTTGTCCCCAAAAGTTCTTAAAACTCCCGTATTGGAGTATATATATTTGGTTACTTGATAACCAGAATTGAAGAAGCCCATTTTCTGAAATAGAGAGCGTTTGCTGTGCTTACAATTTCCATAATATTCAGAGTATTTTCTTTCATCAAAAGCATCATAGCAAAGCTGAGCAAATTCACCGTATCTGAGAATCTCAGCTTTGAGAATTGGATTCATGGCATCAAGTAATCCCTTCCAAGAGTTTACACCCTGGATATCTCGCCACAACGAACGCACATTTCGTCGGCTTCTTTGTCCCATTTTCGTCACCATTACAAGTTGGCAACGATAGAGCCAATGTGTGCATCATGTGAGAAGAAGACAAATTCTTTGTGTCAAGAGGCAATGCAAATCGAACCATCCTATATCAGAGTTTACGGTTAGAAATCAGATGCTGACTGACGAATTGATATATATAGGGAATGGACTAATATTGAGACAAACGTTGAGTCGATGATTCAGACCTATCATTGTCGAGATGAGGTGTAAACAAAGGCTTTTTCTAAGGACCGTATACCCGTGAAAATGCATATTACGCACGTTGGAAATTCACAATACCCGGATTATGAGGTGTGAAAACACAGACCATATACCGTATACCCGAAATTCACAATAGTAGTATATCCGAACAATTGTGAGGTGTGAAAACACAGACCAAATCTACGTTGTAAAATCCACACCCTACATCTGTATATTTCTTTCTGAGTTAAATGCAAATTCCACAACCAAGGTGCCCATATTTCTTTCGCAGTTATCTCTTTGACGTGGGCATTGCAAAAACTCGAGGGCGTGAACATATTAATACTAAAACTCGAGGATCTTTTTCCTCGCGATATTTAGTTTCCCAATATGTTAAAAAAACGTTTCATGCAGCTGGAAGCATCCTTTAAAGCTTGGTAACTTTCAGTTCGAAATGGCAAGCAGTATACAAGTTCTTCTCAAAATCATTCGCCTCCAATTTCAATCATTATGGTCGAAAATTTAGTAGAGCGATGATCATGATAATAGTTTATTTAACAAATTAGAAAGGTCAATTAGATAATATACATATAACCTTAACTATAGACAAATGTCTCACACATTTGTCTCACACACCACTTGATTTCATTACTAAGATAGTCAATACATTTATAACAATGAAAGACTCTTCTAGATCGATCCAGATATGGTGGTTCTGACATTTTTATTATAGCAAATACAACTCACATCTTCTGGATATATGACAATCCACATCAATAAATTATACTCTGAAACTCACACTGATTTCTACATTAATCCAACACTCCTCTTAATGGAGAAATGGATTATTTATAACACCTAACTTGTTTCTAAAGACTTCAAACTTGAACTTTATAATATGCTTAGTAAATATATCAACAACATTATTACTTGTATTACAATAAATCAGATCAATTTTTTTGGACTCAATCGTCTCTCTCACAAAGTGGTGTTGTATCTCAATATGTTTTGTCCGAGCATGAAACATTGGATTATGTGTCAATTTGATAGCACTTTGATTATCACAATTGATGTATGTTGGTCCTTTTTGCTTCTCTCCAACATCTTCACGAATTCGCCTCAACCAAACTGCTTCACAGGTTGCACCAGACAAGGCTTTGTGTTCATCTTTTGTTGAAGACAAAGAAACAGTGGGTTGTTTCTTGCTACTCCATGACAAGACTGTAAGTTTTAAACCTGCGAAGTAAAGCAATGCATATATATTCTTAAGCAATACAGAAATTAATCAATGGCTCATACACAGAATACACAGAGATCTTTACCGGAAACCCTCAACCGGGAAANCGTAGATACCAAAACCCTAATCCCTTAATCCGGGATTAATTTACAAATCAGCTAAAAATAGCAAAATCCGCTAAAAATAGCAAATAACCGCCCAAAAAAAAATTTTCGGGGCGTTGCCCCGAACGCTACACGTACTTGGGGCGCCTCCCCAAACCCCGTCGGCCCCGGGCTACCGCCCGGTGCCGAACGCTCCGCGTAACCAAGGGGGGGCATACCTGCCCCCCCCCCCTGGGACCCCCCTAGGAAAGCGCCCGACGCACATGACAGAGCCCTAGGTGAAGGGATCGTCAGACGCAGTTGTCGTATCTGACGCACCCACACACACACACATGCAGAGAATATAACACATACCCAACAAAGACCCCTGATCTTATATTGAATGCATAGCCTGAGGTGGACCTTCTGTCATCAGGATTTCCATCAGAATATGAATCAGAATAACCTATCAGCTCAACATCATATTCATTAGTGTACATAACACAAAAATTAATGGTTTCTTTCAAGTAGCAAAGGACATTCTTTGCGTCTTTCCAGTGACTTTCATAAAGATTATACATGAACTGAATACAGACATTGATTGAATATGCTATGATTGGTCTGGTAGTGGTGAGATAGTTAAAACATCCCACCAGTTGACGATACAATGTACCATTTACCTCTTTAGTTTCATCATCACTGGATAACTTAGCATTTTGTTCTATAGGAGTTGACACTGCTTTACATTCACTCATATTGGACCTTTTAAGGATTTCACTTGTGTATTTAC
>ML792945.1:174829-222428 GCA_009831015.1 Picea engelmannii
TATATATATATATATATATATATATATATATATATATATATATATATATATATATATATATATATATAAAGTTGATATTGAAATATTTTATTTATGACCCACGTTGAAAAACAAATCTTCAATTATTAATACTTTTTAAATTTCACTTGTCAACTCTATATTAAGCATTGAAGGAATTACACATATTCTTCATACTGGAAAGTATAAGCCACCTTGCAGGAATGAAATTGATATAAAATTATTTTACATAAGGTGGATATTGAAATATTTTATTTTTCAATTTCATATTGAGCACGAAAGAAATTACACATCTCCCTCATACTCATAGAAAGTACATTTCGACACAAAAAGTTCTTATATTTAAACATTTCAATGGTGTGTGGATCACTATGACGGAAATGTGTAATTCCTTCCATGGTGAACATGGATTTCACATGTGGTGTGTGTGAGTGAATGTGTGTGTGTGTGTACACAGACAAAGATACACAGACACACACACACACACACACACACACACACACACACACACATATATATATATATATATAGAGAGAGAGAGAGAGAGAGAGAACGCGAACGTATATCCATCTTAAATACACATTTATCATGCAACGAAAGGGATCAAGTCCCTTGACATGTTTTTTTTTTTTTTTAATTCAAAAAAATTGAGGAAAGGTTCACACATCAAGGGATCAAGGGATTTGATCCCTACTAACACATGATAGATTTAGAATTAATATGGATCTACTTTGAGCTCACCATTTAAAATCCTCATAATTACTCTTTCTAGTCACCAAGAAAACATAAGTCAATCACCTTAGGGCATGGGAAAAATGTTATAATTGAGGATTCAAGGGAGTAAAATATTGTGACATCGTAGGAGGACACCACCATTATTGACACCAGAAACCAATGTACTAAAGAAATAAGAGGTATGATCTAGTGGTTGTTGATGTACTGGAAACTAAACAAGTTACGATGAAAATGGTCGTAAGGTTCCAAAAGAATTCTCTCAACATGATTATTTTGAGGCCACGAAAATTATTAGAGTTGATTCTTGCCACCAAAATCTCCAAGAAAAGGAACGCCTTTGTAACATCCTGCTCTGGTGCATTAAGAGAACTTATTCTTTGAGGACACTTGCTTGCCAGTGATCTGGATTATTATGCTAATAAAACATTTGATTTTGATTATGAGGCGTTATGGGTTGATGACATGTTGTTTTACTACATTAACATAGACAGGTGCTATTGACTTTGTTTTACTGAGTTTGCAGGGTTTTGGACCTCGAGGATGTAGAGGAATCGATGGAACCCATTGGACTCCAGATCGAGTCAGGGAGTGTGCCATTGGGTTTTGACTATTTTACTGTGATATTAGTGCATCTGACTGGATGATATGATATGGATATGTTCTGACATGATTTGTTGATGATGCAGGTGGACGATAGCTTGCCGACCAGACTCACATATGGAGTAAAGGGGTCACACATGACTACCAAAGATGTTGAGGGAGAGGTGTGGGCACCAACCCTACCCCAACCTACTAACACTCCTGTTGTGGCTCGAACTGTAGGTTAACAATTACCTAGTTTGAGAGGACCCATGATGATGTGAAGGTAGACTGCAATAGTCGCTCACGATGATTCTAAGGGGCACACAATAAGGTGGGGGCCTTATTCCTTAGAAGCCCTTAGTCTCCCACAAGTTCACCTAGCGGAGTATTGACTCCAGGGGTTATTGATGTCTACCAATTCAGTCAAGAGGTAAGTGACACCGTCAGAGCACATGGTTCATCTTGAAGGGAACACCACGCAAGAAAAATGGAAAGAGGTGAGTGGCACCTTGGAGCACGTAGTGCTTCCTGAAGGGCACATCGCGTAATGGAACAGATGAGGTGAGTGGCACCCTTGGAGCACCTAGTGCGTCCTGAAGGGCACGTCGCATTGTTGATGATAGAAGAATGAACCTAGATGGCCTTAGGATGAATAACATGTTAAGAAATTTTTAAAACACTTTCCCTAATTAAAGGTCGCCCTGTACGAAAATTTAAGGTTTAAGTCTAAAATATGCCAGTGGTAAAAGTTTATCTCTCTATATTAAAAATAATAATAATAATAACAATAATAAAAATAAAAATAAAAACCACATAAATAATAATTATGACCTTAGTTAAATCTTGTAACATGAAGGGTAAGAAATTTAATTTATTCATAAAAAATAAATAAATCTGTTGGAATAAAATTTAAAAGAAAAAGGGAAATTAATGGTTTATTATTTTGATAATTTTAATATATTAATTAATTAATAAAAGGGAAAAGAGGTTTAATTTCCACACCTGCCATTTTGAGTTCTAATTAAAAAGGGGAAAGAGGGAAAATCTAAAAATTTAGGAAACCAGGAAAAGAGGTAAACATAAAAAGGGGAAAAGGGAAACATAAGGGAAAAGCGGAAAGTCAAACTTAGAAAAAGTATCTACCATTAAGAGATTTCTAATTTAAATTGAACAAGCAATTTAATAAAAAGGAAAGTTATTAAAACCCGTAAAAGATTTTGGGGACACCTAGGAGTGATTCTAGGAGTAATTCTAGGTGGGTGAGGGAAATAAAGATAATTAATTAATTAAAGAAGTTAATTTATGACGAAGGAAGGGGATGGGTGACACTTGTACGGAGAATAATTTTTAGGAATTTATTTTTAAAAACTCTAATTAAATGAGATTTTAGGAAACAGAGGAAGTTCGAAACTCTATATAATGAAGGAAAGAGAAGGAGGAAAGGGGGGGCTGCTGTTTGCGTAACGTTATGCTGTAAAAATATCCACTTGACTGACTTAACTTATGGGAGTTTGGATACCCATCTCGGTGAGGAGTGGTAGCTCAGCCTTGCGAGGCGAGTTGGGAGCTGGTCGAAATCTCTAGATAGTGAGTGTGTGGCCGCTTTGTGGTTCGGGGGGCTAAGGGGGAAGAGGAGTACCCCTAGCATTGGTTGGGAGGTACCGGTGAAGTCTCAAAGGTTGGAGAGCGGGAGTTGCACGGAGTGTGCGGATGTCATTCAGAGCGGGCGATTAGGCAACGATACACTCTTTTCATTTGTATGGTAGAATATATTAGGATTAATGTTTGGTTCTTCTTATTTAATGGAGATGTAAACTGATGTTTTAAAAAAAAAAAAAAGATGAATGAAACTTTTCTTAGCCTAGGTCAATGGTTGTTGTCTCCTATGGCCTTCATTTTCCCGCACGCCTTGACCACCTTTATAACGACCCTAGTTGGAAAAATGTTTAAGAATTATAAAGTAAAAATTAATTAAGGGACTAATTGTGTTAACAAGGTATTAATTAAACGAAGATTGATCTAATGATATTAATTAAGTAAATTATCAGTTAATTAAAGGTTATAATAGTGATTAATTAATTATATATTTTACTACAAATTACATTTAATGACCTGAGAAATAAATCTAAGAGATGAGTGATATATGTTATAATATGGTTACGTACCCAACAAGGGATAACTTGTTCATCTCGAGAAGATAAACATTAAAGGAAGGATAAGGGACATGGATGGTGGTGGTTGAGGAAGTAACTGCATGAGTTGGTGAAGGGGAATAAGGGAGGAAAGGAGGTGGACGTGAGGGGGATTCGAACGGAGGATGAGAGGGATGGATTGGGAGTACTACTAGATTTGTTGTGAGAAGAGAGTTTGGGGGTGTGGCTTTTGATCAGTTGAGGCACCGAGTTGCTGGAGTTTTTGGGCACGGGGGCCAGGATATCCATAGATATCCTGGAGCTAGGTAGTTTTCCTAGTTGGCAGGGAGGAAAGTAGGTTTGGGCAGTTATTCTTTGTTTGTGGCAGGGTTGATCTATGTATCAGGTAGCAGGAAGGCAACAACAAGGCAACAAGGCAACATAAATTAGCATCAGAACCAGGTAATTTGTTAAGTTATGTATTTATTTCATTCTTCCATGAAATCATTATTCATTAATAAATCTAAGTTACTGAAGTTGCTGTTATGAAAATCAATATTATGATATGAAGTTATTCTCTCAGTTTATGAAATAAATTGCTTATGAAACTTAATGATGTTTAGAAATATTTGGTTGTTACATATGGTATCAGAGCCTCTTAGTTCGAAATCTGGGCCTAAGGGCCAAAACCCCGAGTGTTAACTCCAGCCACACTTAAACTACAAACAAAACACGTTCGGTTTGACCCAATATGACTGATATAGTATCTGAAAATATACAAGTAGCACCCCTACATTACCCAAGAAAATAATCTCATATATCACAAGCAACAACTTTAGGCAATACCCTTTAAATGGATCATGAATGGATAATACAGTCTTAGTTTGAATATTTAAAGGAACGCCCTTTAAAATAAGTGGCAGCAAACCAGATAGTTTGAAGGATCACTTCCCACGAAATGGATACCATTAAAGCAGCCTAATAAAGCTATTAATCACAGAAAAGGAGAAGTGATAACTTAATTTTACTTGAGCAATACTTGTCAATGAAGTTTCGGGTAAAATAGACACCTAGAATCGATGAAAATGTCGAGGGAAACTTCTGTCTAAGGCTTGAAGTTGGTAAGATTCAATAACTACATGAACTACACTAACTAAAATGCAAGAGGATATTCGCAAGACCTGGGAAAGGCCTACTTCATCTCGAACTTACCTAAATGAGGAACTGCCAATGCACAGAAAGAAAAGGGGATTCGGAAGAGATGCAGGAATTGTGTAAACTACTTGCCTGTATCAGTCTCGGTAAATTAAAAATATTGTAAAAATCTCAAGAACAATGGGCCAATATAAATTTTAACCGTGCGAAAGAGAGAAATTTTTACACCACGTAGAGTTTCATGCAACTAATCATTATCCCAATGGAGAGTTGTCTATTACGCAGGAGAACGGATCTGGGCCATTAGATCTCAAGCGGATACCCGACAGCCGTCGGATCTACAAGGAGTTGCGAGGGAGTTAAGTCCTCAACGGATACAGGAGGAGAAATCTCGATGAGATGTGTGAAGGCATCGGGATATCGATGTTCATGAAATCGGGAGTTCTGTGAGCATGAGGTCAGTGAAATCCATGGTGAAAACCCCGATACAATCAGAGCCGTCCATTTGATTGGGACAGGTGGCAACCATTAGAGAGTCCTCGACATTTGAGCCATCGGGACTCACATAGAAAAGTACTTTTGGGATGGCATTTGGTGAAGTCTGAGGCTTAACCTGGACTGTCCATCCATTTAGGACGCGTGTCGGAGATCCGAAGAAAGTCGTGGATCGACGTATCGGGAATTTCGTGGACATAGGCACATTGGTATCGAAACCCTGAAACAACGAGAGACGATCAGGACCGTCCGTTCTGAGGACGTATGGCAGTGATCGGAGCCATCGGGAAGGGTCCCGACAGGAGGTCGTCCATCGGGCCATCGCAAATCAGAAAATTGCAGATCCCGTGGACAAAGCATCCATGTACTACGAAATTGTGAAACGCGATTTCCTGATGGGCCAAGGGACAATGGGGCCCACAGAAGGGTCAACAGTGGATAGGTGGCAAATTGCATCGGGTATCGGGATATCGCAATATCCGTGGACAAAGTGTCCACACACTACGAAACGACGAACTCCAAAACCCCGACGTGATTAACTTAACACTTAAACCTTCGTTAAAAGAATTAATTAACTAATGTTTTAATTAAGACTTAAGCACATCACGAAATCAGAGATCGGGGTTTCGTGATTCATTTTACATAGATCATTTGTTATGGAAAACCCCGAATCCCGATTTCTTAAATATTTAACTCACAAAGTTAAAGTTATAACCCGCTTTAAATGAAATTTTAAGGGGGGGGCGCCGAAAAATTATATTTTAAACCATTCGTTGACCAAAGGAAAACGCAAAAAGGCATTGAAAATTTTCAATTGATGAAATTCTTGATCGAGAAGGACCGAAACCCCGATGGGAAGCCATAAGGCAGTGGTCATACCAGAGCAGGTCACATGGACCTCGGTATAACCAAAAGGGGAAAATGCGCAAGGAAGAGGTGCATTGGGTATCAGGATATCGGGAATCCCATAGACACAGGGTTCATGCAATTCGATATTGCGATATCCGAAACCCCGATAAGGGACAAGGCTGTGGCCTTGTGGTATAATGGTAATATGGCCCAAGAGCTTAGCCCGAAGGGCTAATGCACGAGTACCGCATCGATAGATCGATAATCGGGAGACTGCAAGGGCAGAGATTCATGACAGCGGAAGTCGCGAAACCCCGAATCCAGACAGGGAGTATGACGGTGGTCACATGGGAAAGGGTCGTATGGGCCCAGAACATAGCCAGGAGGGGATAAAGTCTGAAGGAAGTGCATCGGCATATAGGGGATCCTGGATCCCGTGGAACGAGGTATCAGGGTGTTGAAAACCCTGAAATCCCGATAAGGGATAAGACTGCGGTCACAAGGAGAGGTCGTGTGGACCACGGGCATAGATTGGAGGGCTAATGTGCTAGGAGCATATCGGGGATCAGAGAATCGCGAGTCCTAAGGACTTGTGAGGTTCGACATTTGGAACCCTGAAACTCCGATATAGGATAGGGCTGGGGTCACATGGAACGACGGTCATATGAGAGGGATGTCTAGCCTGGAGGGCTAGCACATAAAGTATCGTATCGGTGAATCGACAATCGAGAGTTTGAAGGAACAGAAATTCACGAAATTGGGGATTATGAAACCCCGAAGCCCGATAAACAGAATTCCTAGGGGGAAATTTGGGCACGGTCTCAGGCAGAGGCCGTGAAGAAATGGGAAAGATCTGAGGGTCGGATATTGACTAGTGATTCCTAGGGGGAATCCAAAGAGCCGCTTCGGCTCGGTTGATGAAATTGAACAATCATGTATACCCATAAAACAATATATATATACACATATAACAACAAGTATACACAGATGAATGAATTTTTTTTATACAAAAGAAATAAACCGAAGGCAGAACACCAAAATCCGTACAGAGCTGGAATTACAAGCAAATCATTTTATTTTGCATTGCAAAAAAAAAAATATAGGAAATTACCATTCATTACCATAGTATAAGGACGGTTTATGTAATTTCTTGATTCGATCAACCCTGCATCCTTCACGAAGGTACTGATACTGTGCACAAGCTGGCGAACTGAACCGTATCTCTTACCATACCTGAAGAAGAACTCTGCAAAGTGTACAGACAGGGGATTGGTTCCCAACATTTCAAAGAGACTGGACTCCAAGTCTTAGATCTTGTCAGTGACCACATCAATATACTCTGTTTCTGCAAAATGAACTGGAGCAGATACAACAATAACCATCACTAGCGAAGTGCTCAGAACAACGGTGAGGATGTGAGTCATGGCAAGGGAAATCCAGGAAACCTCTGAACAGAGCAAAGGCAGATTTGTGGAGGAAAAAGAATGACGTGAGGAGGGTCTCAGTGAGTGAGAAGGACGCATAGGGATTCGAAGAGCTGACAGGTGTAGAATTTGGGGGTTAGATATGAGGGAGCTTGAGGAAGCCAGACAAGCACATGGAACCCATGCGTGCCCGAATCCTTGGGTGTACGTTTAATTATTTTTTATATATATTTTAAAGTGTTAAAAATAAATTAAATAATTTAGTATAAATAATTTATATATAAATAAGGTGAAGTTAGTTTAAATTAAAGCAAAGTTAATTTGGGTGAAATTAGTGTAATAATAATTTTAAATTAATTATTTTATTTAAGTATAAGGTTAATCTACCTTAAAGTTAATTAATGATGTTAGGGCTTAGACAAGGATAAGGAGGAAGGAGGTGTCGTGTGCACCAGGAGAGTAAGCATAGAAAGTGATGAGTAAATCACCACGTTAACGTAGCTATAGTACAAGAGAACCAATAATTCTTTTCGCAAGGGCGAAGAAACCATGCTTAGATGATTAATCCTAACCCAAACCTAGCCAATCCCCTAATGGAGTAATGTCGGTTTACAGACAAGTAAAGAAAACTTATGCCTAACCCTGTTTCTAAGTTTAAGTAGCACCAATTTGAAACGTCCTTGAACTCACCCTGACAACTTTGGGGTGATGTAGGTAAAAGTATACGAGATGGTCAGGACTCGAAGGGGTCGAGGTAGACTAGCATCGTCACGGGAACCGCCAACACCACCAACACCACCACCATCGTCTGAACTAGCCCTCATACTGCGCTCATTGGAAGCCATTAACGAGACTTTAAAGGGTCGCCAACCGGTAGGGACTAAAGTGGAACCTCCACCATCTGGAACGGGTAATCCAGAAGCATTGAGGGATTCAGGGGGAGGACTTCCACCTGAAGACATCACGCGAGAATTACAGAAGATAAAACTTCCGGAGTTTGCCGGAGGTCGCGCCAGTGAACGCGGAGAAGCATGGTTGGAAGGCATGACAAGGTGTTTTTCCTTAAGAGTCCATGCGTCCAACTCGAAGGCAAAGATCACAATTTTTCATTTAAGAGATAACGCCTTGAACTGGTGGGGAAACTTGGAAAGACAACTAAACCTTACCCCAGACACAGTATCTTGGGAACTTTTCAAGGAGAGGTTCTGAAGGAAATATCTACCAACATACTACGAGGAACAATAGATAGGGGCATTTCATACCTTAGTACAAGGAAACAAAACTGTAGAAGAATATGAGATTAGGTTTATGGAACTGGTCAAATATCTTTCGTATATGGACAATGACCAATGACAGGCAGAGTGCTTCGTCTATGGATTGAACCCGAAGATAAGAGCTATGGTGCGGATGTGGAAACCGTCTTCAGTGGCGGAGGCGATGGAAAATGTGCGATATGCGGAAGAACACATGAACTTAACCGGGGGTACAATATCGACATTTCCGCATCACCCAGGATTCGTAGGAAAGACCCTGAGGACATTTCCTAGGGGAGGGGGCTCAAGGCCACCACCTTATGGTAACAGGGTCGTGCCAAGGACAGTAGCTGCAGGGATTTCAATGGCAGCTAGTGCAACATCTCGTTCATCGCCAACGATGCAGACAAGTCCACGACCATCTAGGGGAACATCTAGTAGGGGTAGGGGTTCCAGGGGAAGGAACTCACTTCAGAGTCAGCCACATAATAGTGCACCAGTTCAATCTAATATTACCTATTGGAGATGCGAAGTACCCCATTACCAGCGGGACTGCCCAGAGTTACAATTAGGGTTTGTGCATAGAGAAGGAAAGGAACCAATGGGGAGGTCAAGTAGCAACCACCAGATTTACGTAGCAGTTAATAACCACCAGGCCGAACATCAATCCACCGTGGTGGAGTCATCAGGTACGCTAAATCATATCAATGTTAAGATTTTGTTTGATTCTAGTGTGACAGATAGTTTCATTTCACCATCTTCATTAGAAAAGAGTGGGTTGGCAGCCTACGAGCACGATGACTTTAAACAAGTCGAGATGGCTTCGGGGGAAAAACAAGTTGTAGGACCCAGTGTCAATAACTGTATAGTAGAACTAGGAGTGTGCACTACCAGGTTAAAGTTATACATCACTGCTCTTGGGGCGTATGACCTAATCATTGGAATGGATTGGTTAGCAGCACATCGAGCTTTGGTAGATTGTTTCGCAAAGAGGGTTCTTTGTGTCGATGATGAAGGAAGACCAGTGGAGATCCAGGGTGTACAGAGAAAAGTGTCATTACACTTCATATCAACTATGAAGGTCAAGAAATGCTTGAGACAAGGGTGTCAACTTTATGTAGTGTAAGCAGTAAATGAAAGGAAGGGACCCTCATTGGATCAGTATCCGGTATTGTCAGAATTTCAGGATGTTTTTCCGAACGAGTTACCAGGATTACCTCCTGAGAGAGAGCTTGATTTTACCATTGAGCTAAAACTTGGTGTAGAACTAATCTCCAAGACTCTGTATCGGATGACAGTGCCGAAACTTTGTGAATTGTAAATGCAATTGAAGGAGTTACTAGAATTAGGGCTAGTAAGGCCCAGTGTCTCACCTTGGGGCGCACCGGTAATTTTTGTAAAGAATAAGGATGGATCCTTACGACTGTGTATAGATTACAGGGACTTAAACCATGCTACAGTGAAAAATAGGTACCCAATGCCGCAAATAGATGACCTCTTTGATCAAATTAAAGGAGCAATGGTACTCTCAAAGATCGATTACGATCAGGGTATCACCAGTTAAGGATTAAGGAAGGTGATATCCCAAAAACTACCTTTCGGACTCGGTTTGGACATTACAAGTTTGTTGTGGTACCTTTCAGATTGACTAATGCGCCAACAGTATTCATGAGCCTCATGAACAGCGTATTCCGGAAGTACTTAGATCGATTTGTACAAGTTTTTCTAGATGAGATTCTCATCTATTCCAAGAATGAAAGAGAACATGAGGAACACTTGCGAATAATGTTGTCTTGCCTAAGAGAGAACAGATTGTATGGGAAGCTGTCGAAGTGTTCCTTCTTCCAGAAAGAAATCCACTATTTAGGTCATATCATTTCCGGCGAAGGAATCTCTATGGACATAGAAAAGGTAAAGGCCATTATGGAATGGCTAGTGCCAAAAAATGCCTATGATGTGAGGAGCTTCATGGGGCTAGCGGGTTATTACCGGAGATTTGTGGAAGGATTCTCAAAAATAGCGAAACTCATCACCACTTTGCAACGCAAGGGGGTCAGGTATGAATGGACAGAAGAATGTGATAGTGCATTCATTGAACTTAAGAGATTACTAACTAGTATGCCAATTCTATGAGTGTCGGATATGGAAAAGGACTTCACAATCTGCACGGATGCCTAGAAACAAGGGTTGGGGGTTGTGTTAATGCAAGATGGAGGAGTGATAGCTTATGCATCAAGGAAGTTGAAGAAACATGAGGAGCTATGCGCGACTCATGATTTAGAGTTAGTAGTTGTAATGCTAGCTCTGAAACTTTGGAGGCACTATCTTGTGGGGAAAAACTTTGAGCACAAAACGGACCATCAAAGTTTAAAACTTCTCTTCACTCAAAGAGATCTAAATGCCAAGCAAAGGAGATGGAGTGAGTTTATGAGTGAGTATGATTTTGGTATTTCATATATAAAGGGAAAGGAAAATGTGGTCGCAGATGCCTTGAGTAGGAGACCACGTATCTTCTTCTTGGTAACCTTAAAGGTCAATTGGAGGGAACATGTGTTGACACAACTTCCAGGAGACAGTTGGTATTTAAAGGTTACTTCAAACCTCCAGAATGGGAGGCAGTTAGTTCCAAAGTATGAAGGATATAGTATGGAAACAAACGGACTTTTAAGATACCAAGGAAGGATGTACATCCCAGAGAATGGGGATATTCGAAGCATCACAATGAAGGAAGCCCATAGATCACTTTATTGTGCACATCCGGGTGTGAAGAAGATGTACACAGATATGAAGAAGCTATTCTTTTGGGTGGGCATGAAGCGCGATGTAGTCCATTTCGTCGCCAAATGCCTAGAGTGTCAATAGGTGAAAGCCGACCACCATCACCCGGCAGGCCTCCTACAACCACATGACGTCCCTATGTCCAAGTGGGAAGTCATCTCTATGGATTTTGTTGTAGGGTTGCCGCTCACATCTCATAGACACAATGCCATTCTTGTGATAGTGGATAAGTTAATCAAGAGTGCTCATTTCATTCTGGTTAGAGACACTTACGATGTTACTGATGTGGCACGAGTGTTCGTAAGCGAAGTTATCCATTTGCACGGGATACCAAAGAAGATTATTTCAGATAGGGACTCCAGATTCACTTCTAGATTTTGGAGAAGTTTACAGTCAGCATTGGGGACTCAGTTGAATTTAAGCACAACTTATCATCCTGAAACAGATGGGAAAACAGAGAGAGTAAATCAAGTTATGGAAGACATGCTTAGGATGTATGTAATGGATAATCAAACCCAATGGGAGAAGTACCTACCGTTGGTAGAGTTTGCCTATAATAACAGTTATCATAGTTCCATCGGAATGCCACCCTATGAATCTTTGTATGAGAGGCCATATAGAATGCCATTGAGTTGGGATAGACTAGAAGACTGAGTAACAGTTGGGCCAGAATTGATTCAGGAAATGGAGGAACAGGTGATTCAAATCAGGCAGAGACTAAAGGAATCACAGGATAGACAGACAAGTTATGCGGATGCACACAGGACCGACCGAAGTTATGAAGTGGGGGACCAGTTTTTCATTCGTATCAGGCCTAATAAGAGTACCATATGGTTCGGGAAGGGGAAAAAATTGTCACCTCGGTTTATAGGGCCATTTAGGGTCCAAGAGAAAATTGGACCCGTTGCCTATCGTCTCGTACTGCCACCCCACTTGCATAAAACTCATAATGTATTTCATGTATCTGTTTTACGTCATTATGTTGCCGATGAATCACATAAACTAAATTGGAAAGAATTGCAGGTATCGGACGTGGGAACCCTCATGGTAGAACCGATACGCATATTGGACCATAGAGTCCAACAGCTCAGGAACCGTCTAGTAGACCAAGTTAAGGTCCAGTGGGACAAGTATAGTCCAGTATCTGCTACTTGGGAAGACACTGAGACCCTACTGCGAGACTATCCCTCACTATTTTGACCACCTCGAGAACATGTTTCTCCAAGGTGGGGTGGATGTAACACCACCTTTTGACTTAGACAGCCAGGATTAC
Source organism: Picea engelmannii (assembly GCA_009831015.1). Lineage (NCBI taxonomy): Eukaryota > Viridiplantae > Streptophyta > Pinopsida > Pinales > Pinaceae > Picea > Picea engelmannii. The sequence continues at coordinate 187,524 of ML792945.1, forward strand.
CTAAGGCCTATACACTTTATTTCCGAGTCCCAGTGAAACTATTAAGTGATACACTTAAACTTTAAAATTTATGAACTTCTCTGAATGTTTAAATATTATCGATGATGATGCATGTAATGCGATCTATTATGTGAATGTGAATTTTGCGAATGTTTAAATGTTATTGATGATGATGTATAAGATGCGACATACTGTGAGAAAGTGAAAGTAATGAATGTTTAAATACTATTAGAATGATGTTGGATACAATGCAGTCTATTTTGGGCAAATGATAATCTTGTGAATGGGTGACGAGTTTGAATTATGGGATATTATAAAATCTAATTCTAATTGGAAAACTTTGATGTTAATGTATCGGTACGGAGATACCAAATTGAAATGATGATAGTATGCAATTATATGATGATAATGCATAGAAATGTATGAGTTGTGTTGCAGACTAACCTACAGATTATGGGCTATGAAATAGCCAAGTGATAATGATGATGAAAGTGGATATCAGAACCACTAACTGAGAAACATTATGGTATGAATAATGTATGTGAAATTTATATTGATTTGGATGCATTGCTATGATATGTGGACTAGTGCTTGATTTTGGTACTAACACTACCCAAAACCGAATAAACGATGACAAAACCTCTAGCAACACGGTGCCCCTGTATGTTCCATTGTAGGGTGTTGACCCTGGTTCTGTTAGAAGGGGTAGAGACATTTCCCACCGTGTATCCTCCATTGTAGGGTGTTGACCTTGGTTCTGTTAGGAGGGGTGGAGGTGTTTCCCACCGTGTATTCTCCATTGTAGGGCGTGGACCCTAGATATGATTAGGAGGGGTGGAGGCATTTCCCACCGTGTATCCTCCAAAACCTAAAGTCATGGGAGAACGGTGCTAGTTCACGCTCCCCAAGACGTGTGATGATGACTGTCAGTTGCCTGCTAGGGAAGCTTGGTCGAGATAGCGACACTTCCACTTACGGGTTCTATTTGGAGTTAGGTCAATATAGTTGACGCTCCAAGATAGTCTAGCAGAGGACGGATAGGAATGGAGTTGGAAGTAGGTTAGGGAGGAAGGATGAGTAGTAATAGTTGAGACTATATGGAGATCTGTCTTGTGGTGGAATTTGATGTCGTCCCTTCAAAAATAAAAAAAGAGAAATTTTTATATATGAATATTCATTATTACGTAACTAAACCATAGTTATTTAAAATAACATTGTGGAACCGGATAACTGTAATTAAAGGATTTCTCAAACAATTGATTGATTGTTGTCTTTTATAAAAGACTAGTCTTGCTAACTGGATTGAATGCATACATAAATTACTAAAGGATGACAGTTTTGATTATTAGTACATGCATGAGACTTGCATGTACTAGCTACACATGAATTTCTTGTACATATACACTAGTATGTGTGAGCTATCTTGACTTACTTACTGATAATGTCAGTTACTTGTTGTGAATGTGTGAACCATGCTCTTTTCCTTTGTACCATAAGATACCTTAACTTCAGGACGAAGTTTCCTGAAGGGTGGGTGTATGTAACGACCCTAGTTGGAAAAATGTTTAAGAATTATAAAGTAAAAATTAATTAAGGGACTAATTGTGTTAACAAGGTATTAATTAAATGAAGATTGATCTAATGATATTAATTAAGTAAATTATCAGTTAATTAAAGGTTATAATAGTGATTAATTAATTATATATTTTACTACAAATTACATTTAATGACCTGAAAAATAAATCTAAGAGATGAGTGATATATGTTATAATATGGTTACGTACCCAACAAGGGATAACTTGTTCATCTCAAGAAGATAAACATTAAAGGAAGGATAAGGGACATGCACGGTGGTGGTTGAGGAAGTAACTGCATGAGTTGGTGAAGGGGAATAAAGGAGGAAAGGAGGTGGACGTGAGGGGGATTCGAACGGAGGATGAGAGGGATGGATTGGGAGTACTACTAGATTTGGTGTGAGCAGAGAGTTTGGGGCTGTGGCTTTTGATCAGTTGAGGCACCGAGTTGCTGGAGGTTTTGGGCACGGGGGCCAGGATATCCATAGATATCCTGGAGCTAGGTAGTTTTCCTAGTTGGCAGGGAGGACAGTAGGTTTGGGCAGTTATTCTTTGTTTGTGGCAGGGTTGATCTATGTATCAGGTAGCAGGAAGGCAACAACAAGGCAACAAGGCAACATAAATTAGCATCAGAACTAGGTAATTTGTTAAGTTATGTATTTATTTCATTCTGCCATGAAATCATTATTCATTGATAAATCTAAGTTACTGAAATTGTTGTTATGAAAATCAATATTATGCTATGAATTTATTCTCTCAGTTTATGAAATAAATTTCTTCTGAAACTTAATGATGTTTAGAAATATTTGGTTGTTACAACCTTGTTGTGTTGATTGTGACCTTCGTGGTTGATTAGCCTTGTCCCTAGCTCACTGGTCCTCACCTAAGAATTCGGCCAGGAGCCTGATCTACGGTCGTTGCCTTAGCGTTAAAACACCTATGGATCTCAACGCCCTGCTTTTCTGTGCGAGGATGGTGAGCGAAGGATGTCCCTGTCAGCCGTCTACCTCTGTTGTTTGTTATTGGTTGATTGATTCGTCCTTGTGCCTTTTTGGGTTGAGAATTCCCACCATTATCAATCCTATCCCCTAAATTTTGACTCTGAGTCTCAATATACTCCTAGATAGTTTAGCTCGACATTTAAGGCCCTCCATGGAAATAATCCTCTTTGTGTTTATAAACATGACTGTGTTGATCTATGCGTTGTATTTAAGATCTACATTTTATAACCCTCTACATTTTGGTTTATTTTCTCTGCGTTTTCTCTCGGTGGTTTTATTGAGGAACTTCTGTGCTTGGTTGGGTAATTTGACTGAGATTTATATATGATTGGCTGCAGTGTAACTTATTGATTGTGTTTTCTTTGATATAGTGACTGCCATTGTAATGTATAGGAACTGCGAGGTTACATTTTAGGGAGGCATTTTCCTGGTGTCTATACAACGAATGCCATGTTTTAACTCAACACTCTCATTTATTAAACTAAACAATTATTATATTTCAAATTTGCAAATTCCTTTAACTAGATAGCATTGGTACTTTTAAACTCAGCAAAATAATAGTTAAATTATTGTAGTCAATTTACATTCAAGTGATAGTGATAGCATGCAACGATGGTTTCCGGTGGGTGAAACTTTACGGAAATCTATAATACTCAACGTTTTATGATTGGAACCTGGGAATTGATATTAAAACTCAGCGCCTCTCTTCTGTTAAAACTCATCCCTTGCGAACCTTTGCCAGCGTTTCTCTATGGGGCTAGATGTTGCGTTTTTCCCTCTGTAAACTAACAGGTCTGATGTGAATTTACCTACCTCCTGACTGTGAAGTCACCTGTCAATTCTTATGAAAAGATGCTCGTCTTTTAGTGTGATTCTTCTCGATTTGCAGAGTGTGTCTCTTCACTTTTATTGACTGCGTTTTTGCATTGAAAAACCTCACAACCTCGATGATTAAATCTCTACACACTTTCTTGATGAAACCTACATTTTGCCATTAATAAAACCAATGATTATGTTGACAGTTGTTGGAGGCAGTTAATAATTATGAATTATCTCTTACCTTATATAATTTAAATGTGTTTTCCTCGGATCGGTGCTAAATGCTTACTTCTTTTATGATGAGGATGATAATTAATGGTTAATTAAAATATAAGTGGGACATGATAATGAGGATGGTATATATATGCATTGTTATGTTGTGGCCATAATTTTACAATATGTAGTTGAACTTGTCGATAGGCATGAAAACGTTAAAATAAACGGTGGCTCAATTTAGGATTCGAATCCTGGGGAAACAAATTACTGGAGTTAGCCTGAACGTAGTTTCTGGAAATAAGTAATCGTTTCCAAGAGTTTAGAGAAGGGAACGAGGGAAGAAATGCCTTGATAATGAGGATATATATATTCGTGGATTTCCTTTTATCCCTTCATAGCATTCAAGTTTGAACTTTCATTTTTTGGGGGGATAATTGTAAAATAATAATGGTAGTGACAATGTTGGTTAGCATTTGATTTGACCTTATTCTGGATGTCTGACATTGCAGGACCACTTAGACAGTTAATTTACTTACTTCTAAATGCATTGATTACTGGATAGTGACTGCTTGACTGCCGACAACACAATCTTGAGTAGTGACTGTGAATTGATAGATAAACCGACATCCCTTGGACTATGTGCACCCTATGTGTTTTATGTCACACTATAGTTAGGCCTTACCTTAAGAAGACTATAATATTTTATTCACCCAACAATTTACTAATCGGCTTTTATTTGCGATTCTTATCCTAGCTATTTACCAGTTCACATTACTTTCTTTTATCATACATAGCACCCTGGGATTTCACTCATGGATGAAAAGTTATCTTATAATAATTCTGCATTTTTGATTATTTTAACAACAACTTTTAATAATTACTTATAACCTTTTTGTTCAGCATTAAAACCAACCAACTGTCAACCGACAACCAAGCATATAATAACCTACTCGGCAAGGACCTATAATTTAACTCCAGTACCTTCATTTTTGTTAACCTTGGTAAAAACAACTGAACGACAATATTGTTGGCTAAATGAGTTAGTGACCAGCACAATGACTTTTTTATTAATGGCTAACGTAGCATTTATTTGGGTAGCATAACCTTTTTGATTTTAACACTAAGGCACCACCGAGATTTTGAAAAATCTAATGTATGTACGATGGTTAGTATTTAATCGAACAAGATTTTTACTTAGTCACCTTAACTAACCCCTTCCTTGAGCAGGTTGATCTTGATGATAATCAAGGTAGATTGTTGTACAGGGAGGTAATAACTTTTATTACTATTAAATGATGTACAAGTTTGTCATTGAAATTCCATTTATAGCATGTCTTGTTAGACAAGTTTTATTGTCGAGATAATGGGTTGTTGGTTAGTTTAGTTCACCACTCACCCTAGACAACATGCTTAACAATTATGGGAATGGTTGTTAACGAGTCAATTCTTAGCTTGCGCCATTTGTTGGGCATTGTCATTTTCATTTGGTCGACCCGTTGCCTGGGGGCATAGCTTGGTTTTCTTATCGGTATGCAGTTCCTATCGCATCAAATTGTCTAGAGTCCTTGATATGGATAGCTTATGGTTGCGCCAAGGTTATCGACGCATATATCACCTTGGAACGACATGATTCTTGATGAGGGGATTGTGGCATGCCCTAGGGAAACATGGCGAATGAGAACTTGGCCGGAGTCAGGGCTTTCTGTGTGAGTGTTGTCAAGCGTTGCAAGCGTGCTTTTGGCGCATGCGTTGAAAATGTTCATAGGTTTAGTTCGCGTGCCTTGGGGTTCTAGTCTTTGTTCATCTAGGCCTTTGTGTCAGAATGGGGATGTTGTCCCTTAGCTTGTAGGAATGGTCAAGTTTGTGTTGGGCGGGTAGTCTTTCCTCCTTGTTGTTCGACGCATGTTTCACCTAGTCACCCTTGTGCCTGTGCGGGGTGTCATAGTTTCCTGTTGCCTGGACTGTGTGCTTATGATCGTCATCAATGGTGAGGTTAAATTGTTTTTGTCATCGCATTCTTTCCCCAAAAACAAAAAAAAAAGAAAAATCCACTTGGCTTCGCTTGTAGTCATAACAAAGGGGTTGTTACATATGGTATCAGAGTAGGGTTCAACCCTGCGATTGTGGATCTCCATGTTTCCACTGTAGTAAAACTTTGAGTTGACTTAGCGCTAGCTAAAAACTTTAACGTGTTCTTGTGGTGATGTCTATTAGAGGATGTCCCAAAGGTTTGTGGTGGGTGCCCTGAATGGAGGTGTGATGCCTCCAGAAGTATCGCACCCTCGTAGTCTAACCCAAGGGGGAAGAACAAGTCCTTGGGCTAGATCCTAATTTATGATGGATGATGATGGTTGAAAATGTTCTTTAGGGTAAGGTCAAAGGCCTTGATTCACCATTTGTACTGAGATAAGGCTCGGGCACCTGTACCCCGAAGGGTTCGCAATGTGCCCAACCAGTATCGTTAGTTTTCTCTTCAAACTCGAGATGGTCAATTTTTTAGTTCTTTGGTGCCCCGAACGACACACCCACCAAGGCATGGTGCGAGAGTATGGCAATGTGCTTGCACTTTGCAATTTTACTTCCAACACGAAGATGTGCATGGTGGTCCTCCACTGAAGGGGAGATCCCTTCCATGGCGGAAGACACTCCTATCGTTTTTATTATGACTGTCGAAAACATGTCATGAGAACTGTTTGAGGAATGGTTCTAGGAGAGGTATCTTTCTGAGGAATTTATTGAGCATTAGCCCAAAGATATCGATGCCTTGGGATGAGGAAGCCACATGGTGCCCAAGTACGAGGCCCGTTTTGGAGCAGCTTTGGTGTTCTTCACACCAAATTACCCAGAAACTTAAGGTCAAGAAGTTTGAGTTTGGTGTTATTGTTAGAATTCAGCTTCTACTTCAGGTACCAGGATTACTGGACCGAAGAAAGTATGTTGGAAGGTGGGGAGCCACATTTCCAACGTGACTACCCAATGAAGAGGACTAGAGCATCTGGATCAGTCGAACCCACTACCATGGGAGATTTGGGCAAGGCCCATCAGAATCATGCAGTGGTGAATAACTACCAGGCAGAGCACCAGTTGGTTGTGCTTGAGACCTTAGGTATCGTCACTGACCAGACACTTAGTTTTGATTGATATCGGTGCTACTAGGAGTTCCATTCTGGTTCCACGTTAAAAACGATTAAAGTAGGGACAATTGAACATGATGAGATCAAATTTTTAGAGATGGATTTGGGAGACAAAATGAAGATTGGAGGAAGGGTTATAGGCTGTACCCTTAACCTGGGAGAGTTTGTCACCAGGTCCAACCTGTACATCACGATCTTAGGATCTTATGATGTCGTAATTGGTATGGACTGGTTGGAATCGCATGGGGTGATACTCAACTGTAAGACGAAACGGTTGAGCTTGGTTGATGACAAGGGACAGAGACGTGTGATTGTAGGTTGGAAACAAGGAGTTTCCCTGAGGTTCATCTCTTCTTTGCATCTACGAAAGAGCATGCGCAAGGGGTGCAAGCTTTACTCGATCCTTGCATTAAGTGAGAAGGGAGTAGTGGAAGGTTTATAACACCTTCTGATGGTGAGAGAGTTTGTGGATGTATTTCCAGAGGAGTTACCGGGGATGTCGCTGGAGAGGGAATTGGAATTTACTATAGACCTAAAACTGAGAACTGAACCGATAGATAGAATGCCTTATCGGATGTTGACCTTGGAGTTACAGAAGTTTAGAATGCAACTGAAGGAGTTGTTGGACCTAGGATTGATACGTCCGAGTGTGTCACCGTGGGGTGCGCTGATTATTTTCATGTGAAAGAAGGATGGGTCATGGAGGCTTTGCATTGACTACCATCAATTGAACAAGGCCATTATCAATAATCAGTATCCAGTGTCGAGGATTGATGATCTGTTTGATCAAATGAAGGGCACAACGGTGTTCACAAGGATCAACTTGCGATCAGGATACCACCAGTTACGGATTAAAGAGATGACGTCCCTAAGACTGCCTTTAAGACGAGATTTGGACATTTCAAGTTTACTGTTTTACCGTTTGGAATGAAAAATGCCCCAGGGGTATTTATGAGTTTGATGAATGGGATGTTCCACGAGTACTTGGTGATCCAGGGGATCAAATTTTTATCAAAATTCAAAGTGCTTGTAATTGCTTCAAATCGTACGGGCATGTAGGTATCATCATCACGAACCCAACGCAACTCATTTGGGTTCAAACGGACGTTAGATGAGTGAGATATCACGTTTTTTTCAAATCGTCAAATAGGCAAAAAAAAATGTGTTGACCGTACAGTCCGTACAGTACGTACGGATGTTAATATGGCAGGGTTGTACGATGACATGGAAGAGCCATACATTGACGTGGCAGAGCCATATGCTGATGTGGCAGGGCTGAGTTGGCGGACAGTTGGTAGTTGGACGACGAATTATTTATGGACACATGGCATCTTAGTGGCGAATGGATTGGTGACACGTGGCCCAAGCAAGGGCTGTCACGTGTCACCCGGGCATTGGATAAAATTTGTGTAGTCAGCAGGACTTGACCCCATGACCTCCAAGAAGGGGTAAATCTTTGGGAAGGGCCACCCAACTAGTGCACCACCCATGTGGTTCTTACCACTATACCATTTTAAATTTTTTTAAATTTCATTTGTTTTGATTTGGGCCGCGGTCAAAGCCGGGGCTAAGCCTCGGCCCTCAGTCACATATAACCACCATGTAACCACCACTGTGTGTGCATTTTCAAATGAATTCAGAGCCCGCGCACTTGACACTTGGCATGTTACCATATTTTTAAACCTTGGCCCTTTTTATTGTGCAGGTGTGGTCATATGGTAAGCCACATGCCCAACGATTAGGCGGTTACGGGCCAGGTTCCCTAACCATCCTACAATTTGTACAATTTTGTGCTTATGTTCCCGGTACTAGGTTTTATCACAAATATGAGTGCAGAGGCTAGGTTGAGGACATCGAGGTGCAATTGGGCGATCCAGGGAAAACAAGTTTGAAGGGGAACTTCCAGGAAGACTATCTTCTTCATTTTTTGGCCAAATGAGGTGTCGAAAAAGCCCAGCTAGGGGTTTTTGGATGTTTTGAAGCCATTGGAGCCATCTATTTGGCATTTTGAGCATTGTAAAGAACATATTTTAGTACTTTGAGAAAATAATATAAAAGATTCATTGGAAGTTGGACCAGGAGATGTAGCCCAAGAGAGGGGTGAACTCCTTAATCATTTGTTGTGTTATGTGTTTTCTATTCACTGTTATTTGCTTCTTATTATATGCATATTGAATGTGTAATTTCTATAAAATTTGTGTTTTCAAATTAATCCTTTTTCATAAGAACACTTGAATTAAAACTTGCAAATATTTTCAAGAATAAAAGCCTTTATTATTTTCAGATCAAGTTGGTATCAGAGCATAGGTTTTTGAAGGCTTGATTATTTGCAAGTGCTTTGTTTTCTTATGCTCACAAGTTTGAAACTCACAAGAGGAGAAGGTCAACTTGTAGAGTCAAGTTCTCATCCTTCAAGAAGAAAGATTATATCATCACCTCAAGCTTCAAGGAGGCATTCACCAAGTATGGCTCATGAAGAGAGTCATGAAAATATTCCTACAGAAGATGAAGATCTCAGAAAGGATTTCATGGAAATGAGAGAAATGATGAAAGTCTTGATGGAAGAAAGGAATACAAGGATGCAAGGTGAAGACTCCAATCCTTCAAAGCCCAAGGGAGATACTGGTGATAAAGATCCATATGGAAATGGAGGGAATGGTGCTTCTCCACCACCGTCACCTCCATCTTCCTCTTCTTCTACCAGTTCACAACCTCTTCCAAATTCTCCAAAGGGACATGGTAAAACTCCTTCACAAATTCCTTTGCTTAAGCTTGATATTAAATTTGAATTGCCAATGTACAATGGAGAAGTAAATGCTGAGAAATTAGATAATTGGATTCGTCAGATTGAGGTGTATTATAGGATACAAAAAATTCAAGATGATGAAACTAAGATTCAGCTTGCTTCTTTAAGATTGGATAGTGTAGCACTCATTTGGTGGGAAGCCAAGACTCAAGAGGACATGAAGAAACATGGAAAAATTTTAACCTCTTGGAATGATTTTATTGTTGCAATTTAAAAAAAAATTTACCCATTGGCATATATGCAAAAAGCTACTAAGGATTGGCAAAATTTTAGACAAGCTAAAGGGAAAAATGTGCAAATCTTTACTCAAGAATTTAGGACAAGAGATTTGGTTTTGGGAGTAGATTTGTCTTCTCAAGAAACTTTACTCAAATACATTGGATCTTTACATAGTTACTTGAGACATACAATACTCATGTTTAACCTTTCAAATCTAGATGAAGTTTGTGTTCAGGAAACTCATTTGGAATCCAGAGGAAGGAATGAAACTCATGAGGGTAAAAATAAGCCTTTCAGTCATGGAGACAAAGGAAAGAGGATGTTCAAGGGAAATGGAAAGAAGAATGTTGTTGTTAAGAAAGAGGGAGAAAAATTTACATGCAAACATTGTTCAAAAGTTGGCCATGATGAAGACCATTGTTGGAAACTTCATCCTGAAAGAAGACCCAAAAAGTTTGGCAACAAAGGGATGTCAAATACTGTTGCAACCATACAACATGATCTAGGTTCAGATTCGGGTGATGAAACAAATATTATAGCCATGGGTTATCAAGGTAAGGTTTCTATTGTAAGTACTAGTTCTTCAAGTAATAGTAATCTCAATGAAACTCGACAAGAAAAAGAAAGAATATAACTTTTTCACAGAAGGGTTGTTTCAAAGAATACCAAGATAGATACTCTATTTGATACTAGATCTCAAGCAAACCTTATATCTGAAGACACTTTCAAGAAATTAAAATTGGAAGCTATTCCACATCCTAAACCATACCCTCTTGGTTGGATATGTGATAATGCTAAATTGCAGGTGACAAGAAGGTGTAAACTTAGGTTTGCTATCATTGCAAATTTTAGATATGAGGTAGAACTTGATGTTATTCCTTTGGATATATGTGGTATCATGTTGGGAAGCCCATACTTATATGATAAAAAAGCCATTTTTCATCATCATGAGAATAAGTATCACTTGTTTAAAGATGGAGTTGAGTACATTGTTAGAGCACATTCAATGAAGATGATTTTTTCACTTGTAAATGCGGGACAAATGAAGAGATTAGTCAATGCTAGTAAGAATTTTGTTCTCTTGATGATTAAACCCAAAGATAATATTGAAAACGAAGTTTTCCAAGGTTGTGATGCAAAGTTGAAATCTGATCTATATGAGGTTGTTAATCAATATGATGAGATGTTTCAGGAACCAAAGGGATTACCTCCAAGAAGGTGTATCCAACATGAAATACAATTGCAAGAAGATTGTCCTCTTCCAAGCATTGGTATGTACAGGATGTCATTCATGGAGAATGATTAAATCAAAAAACCAATCCAAGAGTTTCTTGACAAAGGGGTCATCATGCCAAGTACTTCGCCATGTGGATCTCCAATTGTGTTAGTGCCAAAGAAAGATGGTACATGGCGTATGTGTGTTGATTTCAGGGCCTTGAACAAGATTACGGTAAAGAATCACTATCCTCTTCCTAGAATTGATGATTTTCTTGATCAATTGAAGGATGCTAAGTATTTTAATAAGTTGGATTTGAGAAGTGGATATCATCAGATGAGGATCGTCGAAGGAGACACATGGAAGACAACTTTCAAAACAAAGCAACGTTTGTTTGAGTGGATGGTAATGCCTTTTGGACTTTGCAATGCACCTTCTACTTTCATGAGAGTTATGAATGATGTCTTAAGGCCTTTTCTTGATGATTGTTTTATTGTCTACTTGGATGACATTTTCATTTTTAGAAAATCTCGTGAAGAGCATGTTAAGCATGTAAAGCAAGTTTTAGAAGTTTTGAGAAAAGAAAAGTTGTTTTTAAGGATGTCCAAATGTGAGTTTGGAAAAACTTCACTTATCTACTCGGGGCATATTGTTGGTGGAGGTGAATTGAAAATTGATCCATCCAAGGTCAAAGTCATATTGGAGTGGCCCAAGCCCAACAATATGATAGAGGTAAGAAGTTTTTTAGGAGCAACCCAATATTGGAGAAAGTTTATTGCTAACTTTTCTTCCATTGCATCTCCATCACATGCAGTGACAAGTGTCAAGAAAGTTTTTCAATGGGGAGGCAAGCAAAAAAAGGATTTTGATACTTTGAAGGAGAAGATCAGTTCAGCCCTAGTTCTTACACTTCCGAATTTGAGGCAAACTTTTGAAATCCAAACTGATGCAAGCAATTATGCAATGGGAGCAGTCTTGTTACAACATGGTAAGCCCATTTGTTTTCATTCTGAAACTTTTAATGGTGTCATGATTAACTATCCTACTTATGATAAGGAGTTGTATGCATTGGTGCAAAGTGTGAAAAAATGGAAACATTATTTGTTGGGGAAAGAAACCATTGTCCACACAGATCATCAACCACTGCAATACTTACAATCACAAACAAAACTACAACAAGCAAGGCACTTCAGATGGATGGGTTTTCTACAACAATTTCACTTGGTCATAAGGTATAAGAAGGGCATTTATAACAAAGTTTATGATATGCTTTCAAGGCCTATTATTAGTGCTTCAGTTATTCTTAAGCATAGTCCTATCATGCATGAAAGTTATGTTGAGCAATATGCTTTAGATGTTGATTTTAAAGAAGTATATGCGAATTTGTGTCATTCTAATCATGTTCAGGAATTGGATTACCATGTGCATGATAATCTTTTGTATCATCTTGGCAAGCTATGTATTCCACAGGGTGAAAGAATTAACATAATAAGAGAAGCCCATTCTTCTCTTATTGCTGGTCACATTGGTGTAGGCAAGACGGTGGCTAATTTACAAAGGTACTACTATTGGCCTAAAATGAATGAAAGTGTTTCAAGATATGTTTGAGGATGTTCGTTATGTGCCACAAGAAGACCTAAAAACATAAAGTTGGGTTTGTATACTCCAGTTCTGGTTCCTTCTCGTCCTCGGGAAAGTATTTCTATGGACTTTGTAGGAGGTCTACCTATGTCTAAAAAAAATCATGATTATCTTTATGTTGTGGTTGATCGTTTTAGAAAAATGTGTATTTTGATGCCTTGTAAGAAGCAGGTTACAGCTGAGCAAATGACACAAATGTTCTTTCAGAATGTTTGGGTACATTTTGGATTGCCTAAATCCATTATTTCTGATCAAGATTCTTGATTTGTTGGGAACTTTTGGTCAAGTTTATGGGCACTCATGGACACCAAACTAAAAAAGAGAACAAATTTTCATCCACAAACCGATGGTCAGACAGAGGTGGTAAATAGAACAGTGGTGCATCTTCTTTGTGGTTATTGCAACAAGCATCCTAAACTTTGGGATGAGAATTTACACTACATTCATCATGCTTACAACCAAGCTAAGCACTCTTCAACTCAAACATCGCCATTTGAAGCATGTTTTGGCTATTTTCCCAAATATCCTTTAGATTTTATCTTTGGGAAGGATATTTCTATTGATGGTCAATATGACATTGATAGGGTACAAAAGTTCATTGAACAAATTCAATCGATACATCAAATGGTACAAGAGTAGTTGGAAAAGAGTCAAGCCAAGTACAAGACAAGACATGACAAGCATCATGTTGATCACAATTTCCAAGTTGGAGATGAAGTTTGGCTATACATTAGTAAGGAGAGGCTTAAAGGAGAAGGTAAAAAACTGAAACCAATTAGATATGGTCCTTTCAAGATTCTTGACAAGATTGGTAACAATGCCTTCCGTTTAGATTTGCCTCCTTATATGCAAATGTATGAAGTTGTTAATATTGAGAATTTGAAATTGTATGAGCCTCCCTTGATTGATGATCAAGGAGAACATGTTCATATTCCTTCTATAGATGATTTCTCCCTAAAATATCTTACAAAACTGCATGAAGACACAATCCTTGACCAGAGAATGAGAACTTCAAAATGAGGAAATGTGGAATATATTTGAATTGGTCTTAAAGGCACAAATCCAAGAAAAGAAAAGTGGATTGAGGTTGGAAAGGTGAGGGAACTATACCCTCATCTTCATATAGACTGAAAATAGCCTTTTGGAGGTCCAAAAGCTTTCCAATGGGGAGGTGTGATCCAGTGGATCAAATTTTTCTCAAAATTCAAAGTGTTCAGAAATGCTTCAAATCAAACAGGTGCGTAGGTATCATCGTCACAAACCCAACGCAACTCATTTGGGTTCAAACAGACATTGGATGAGTGAGATATTTTTTTCTGTTCAAATCGTCAAACAGGCAAAAAAAAAATGTGTTGACTGTACAGTCCGTATGGATGCTAACGTGGTAGGGCCATACGATGACGTGGTAGAGCCATACGCTAATGTGGTAGGGCTGAGTTGGCAGACAGTTGGAAGTTGGATGATGAATTATTTTTGGACACGTGGCATCTTGGTGGTGAATGGATTGGTGACACGTGGCCCAAGCAAGGGCTGCCACGTGTCACCTGGGCATTGGATAAAATTTGTGTAGTTGGTAGGACTCAACCCCGTGACCTCCGGGCAGGGTTAAACCTTTGGGAAGGGCCTCCCAATTGGTGTGTCACCGATGTGGTTCTTACCACTATACTATTTTAAATTTATTTGAATTTCATTTGTTTTGATTTGGTGCATGGTCCGGGCCGGGACTAAGCCCCGACCCCTAGTCACATATAACCACCATGTAACCACCACTGCGCATGTGTTTTTCAAATGAATTCGGAGCTCACGTGCTTGACACTTAGTGCGTTACCATAGTTTTAAACCTTGGCCCTTTTTATTGTGCGGGTGCGGTCATATGGTAAGCCACATGCCCAATGGTTAGGCGGTTAGGGTCTAGGTTCCCTAACCGTCCTACAATTTGCACAGTTTTGTGGTTATGCGCTCGGTGCTAGGTTTTAGCACAAATATGACCGCAGAGGCTAGGTTGAGGACACAGAGGTGCAATTTGGCGATCCAGAGACAAGAAGTTTGAAGGGGAACTTCCAGGAAGCCTATCTTCCTCAATTTTTGGCCAAATCAGGTGCCGAAAAAGCCTAGCTACGGGTTTTTGGATGTTCTGAAGCCATTGGAGCCATCTATTTGGAATTTTGAGCATTGTAAATCACATATTTTAGCACTTTGAGAAAATAATATAAAATTTCCATTAGAAGCTGGACAAGGAGATGTAGCCCAAGAGAGGGGTGAACTCCTTTATCATTTGCTGTGTTATGTGTTTTCTGTTCATTTTTATTTTCTTATTATTATATGCATCTTGAATGTGTAATTTCTATAAAATTTTTGTTTGCAAATTGATCCTTTTGCATAAGAACACTTGAATAAAAAATTGCAAATATTTTCAAGGATACAAGCCTTTATCATTTTCAGATCACTTGGACAAGTTCATCCAAGTATTCGTTGATGATATTTTGATATACTCTTGGATGATGAAGGAGCATGACAAGAACCTGCGCTTGGTACTACAGTGTCTGTGAAAGCAAAAATTGTATGGGAAGTTGTCCAAATGATCTTTTTATCAATCGAAGATTCACTACTTAAGACATGTCATCTCTGGAGAAGGCATCATCGTAGATCCAACTAAGGTTGAGGCTATTATGGAATGGCCTACGCCAACGAATGTTCTGGAGGGGCGTAACTTCATGGGTTTAGCAGGATACTATCAACGGTTCATTGAGGGGTTTTCAAAGATACCAAATCTAATCACAGATTTGCAGAAGAAGAACAATAAGTTTTTTTTGACCGAGAAATGTGTGGAAGCATTTCGTAGGCTCAAGGAATTGTTGACAACAACATCGATACTAAAGGTCCTTGACATGGATGCGGACTTCTTGGTATGCACTGATGCATCCAAGGAAGGCTTAGGTGGGGTCTTGATGCAAGACGGATGAGTGATTTCTTACATTTCAAGGAAACTGAGAAGGCATGATGAAAACTATGCGGCGCATGGTTTGGAGTTGTTAGCCATCATATATGCCTTGAAGTTTTGGAGACACTACCTTGTTCGACAAAAATTTGAACTAAAGACTGGCCATTGTGGAGTAGAACACATTTTTACACAGAGAGACCTGAACGCGCAACAACGACGTTGGTCGAAATTGCTTAGAAAGTATGACTTTGAGATTACCTACATAAAAGGAACAATGAACAGAGTGGTGGATGCATTGAGTCGGAGACCATGCATCTTTTTGGTGTTGCCACTTCAGACGAATCTGCGTGAAAAAATTCTAACTTTACAACATGAATATGACTAGTACAAAGAGGTCGAGGGTTTTATCGAACAAACCACAATGATGGTACCACAATTTGAAGGATTTTCGTTTGATAGCGATGGATTATTGAGGTTTAAAAATCATATCTATGTACCACCGAGTGATGAGTTGAGGATGTTGATCTTGAGCGAGGCTCATAGAGTAGTTTACATGGTTCACCCGGGAGTCACGAAGATAAGGGAATACCTTAAACCCTTATTCTTTTGGAAGGGAATGAAGGAAAACTTAGTCAACTATGTGGCAAGATGTCTAGAATGTCAGTAGGTAAAGGCTCAACATAGACACTCAGTAGGATTACTACAACCACATGCTATTTCGAAATCAAAATGGGAGGCTATTTCGATGGATTTTATTGTTGGATTGCCACTGATGGCAAGGAGACATGAGTCGATTTTCGTAGTAGTAGACACTCTTATGAAGAGTGATCAATTCATTCTTGTGCATACGATGTATCAGACACCTGACATAGCTAGAGTTTTCATCAGTGAGATTGTGAGGCTGCATGGCGTGCCTAAGAGGGTTATATCCGATCGAGGATCGATGTTTACTGGATGATTTTGGATGAGTTTCCAAGAGGCCTTGGCAACCGAAATTAACTTAGTACTACGTATCACCCAGAGACTGAAGGGTAGACCGAACGAACGAACTAGATATTGGAGGACATGTTGCGCATGTATGTGATGGACCAACAAAATCATTGGGAAGAATTCTTACCACTGGTGGAATTCGCTTATAACAGTAGTTACCAGAGCACCATTAATATGGGGTCTTTCAGTTTCTTTATGGCTGACCGTGTTGGACACCTTGAGTTGGGATCGACTTGAGGATAAGGTCCTGGTGGGACCGAAAGTGATCCAAGTAATGGAAGATTAAATGAAATCTATAAGACAAGGGATCAAGGAAGCGCAAGATTGGCAGAAGAGTTGTGTCAATGCGTGTCGTGTCAGCCGTAGTTATGATGTGGCGATTGAGTATTTGTGGTGGAAACTTCTTAAGAGTTCGATCAAGTTCGAAAAAGGGGTTAAACTATCTCCTACGATATTGTGGAAAGGAGAGGCTTGTGGCTAGATGACTAGCCTTGCTTGATTCTTGAGGTGTATGCATGATGTATTTCATGCCTCTATTGAGACTTTATAATTTGTGATACTACACATGATTTGACATGAGCACCTTGCGGGTGTCGGATGAGGTTGTGCTCACGGTTGAGCTAATCCCCACCTTGGATCATTGAATTCGACAGCTACGACGTCGAACAGTGGATGAGGTCAAGACCCAAAGGGATAATTATGGTTCACACTCGGCGACCTGGGATGACGCATATGATATGCGGCAACAACTTCCATTTTTTTTGTTTGATAGACAAACTTATCATACTATGATACACTTATTTCGACATTTTACTATGAAACTTTGGGACGAAGTTTAGACCAAGAGGGGGTGTATATAACATCCCTCTCTGGTGCACTAAGAAAACTTGTTCTTTGAGGACACTTGCTCGCTAGTGATCTGGATTATTATGCTAATAAAACATTTGATTTTGATTATGAGGCATTATGGGTTGATGACATGTTTTACTACATTGACATAGACATGTGCTATTGACTCAGTTTTACTGAGTGTGAAGGGTTTTGGACCTCAAGAATGCAGAGGCATCAAAGGAACCCCTTGGACTCTGGATCGAGTCAGGGAG
This sequence comes from Picea engelmannii, assembly GCA_009831015.1. Classification (NCBI taxonomy): domain Eukaryota; kingdom Viridiplantae; phylum Streptophyta; class Pinopsida; order Pinales; family Pinaceae; genus Picea; species Picea engelmannii. The sequence goes on from ML792945.1 coordinate 205,184, forward strand.
TGTGCCTTTGGGGTTTGATTGTTTTACTATGATATTAGTGCATATGACTGGATGATATGATATGGATGTGTTTTGACATGATTTGTTGATGATGCAGGCTGAAGATAGCTTGCCGACCAGACTCACATATGGAGTAAAGGGGTGATGCACGACTACGAGAGATGTTGAGGGGGAGGTGTGGACAACAGCCCCACCACAACCTACTAGAACTCTCGTTGTGGCTCGAACTATAGGTTAACGATTACCTAGTTCGAGAGGACCCACAATGCCGTGAAGGTAGACTGCGACAGTCGCTCACGATGATTCTAAGGGGAACGCAATAAGGTGGGGGTCTTATTCCTTACAATCCCTTAGTCTCCCACAAGTTCACCTGGCGGAGTATTGACTCCAGGGGTTATTGATTTCTACCAAGTTAGTCAAGAGGTGAGTGGCACCCTTGGAGCACGTGGTGCATCCTGAAGGGCATGTCGTGCAATAAAAAAGTAAAGAGGCGAGTGGCACCATTGGAGCACGTAGTGCGTCCTGAAGGGCACATCGCGCAAGGGAACATATGAGGCGAGTGGCACCCTTGGAGCACCTAGTGCGTTCTGAAGGGCACGTTGCATTGTTGATGATAGAAAAATGAACCTAGATGGCCTTAGGATGAATAACGTGTTAAGAAATTTTTAAAACATTTTCCCTAATTAAATGTCACCCTGTACGAAAATTTAAGGTTTAAGTCTAAACTATGCCAGTGGTAAAATTTTATCTCTCGATATAAAAAAAATAAAAATAAAATAACAATAATAATAATAAAAATAAAACCACATAAATAATAATTATGACCTTAGTCAAATCTTGTAACACGAAGGGTAAGAAATTTAATTTATTCAAAATAAATAAATAAATCTGTTGGAATAAAATTTAAAAGAAAAAGGGAAATTAATGGTTTATTATTTTGATAATTTTACGATATTAATTAGTTAAGAAAAGGGAAAAGGGGGTTAATTTCCACACCTGCCTTTTTGAGTTCTAATTAAAAAGGGGAAAGAGGGAAAATCTACGAATTTAGGAAACTAGGAAAAGAGGTAAACATAAAAAGGGAAAAAGGGAAACATAAGGGAAAAAGCGGAAAGTCAAACTTAGAAAAAGTATCTACCATTAACAACTTTCTAATTTAAACTGAACAAGCAATTTAATAAAAAGGAAAGTTATTAAAACCTGTAAGAGATTTTGGGGACACCTAGGAGTGATTCTAGGAGTAACTTGGGTGAGTGAGGGAAATAAAGATAATTAATTAATTAAAGAAGTTAACTTATGAGGAAGGAAGGGGATGGGTGACACTTGTACGGAGAAGAACTTTTAGGAATTTATTTTTAAAAACTTTAATTAAATGAGATTTTAGGAAACGGAGGAAGTTCGAAACTCCATATAATGAATGAATGAGAAGGAGGAAAGGGGGGGTTTTTGTTTGCATAACATTACACTGCAGGAATATCCACTTGACTGACTTAACTTGTGGGAGTTGGGATACCCATCTCAGTGATGAGTGGTAGCTCAGCCTTGCAAGGTGAGCTGGGAGCTAGTCAAAATCTCTGGATAGTGAGTGTGTGGCCCCTTTGTGGCTCGGGGGGCTAAAGGGGAAGAAGAGTACCCCTAGCATTGGATGGGAGGTACCGGTGATGTCTCGACGGTCGATGAGCAGGAGTTGCACGAAGCGCGCAGATGTCATTCAGAGCAGGCGATCAGCCAACGATACACTCTTTTCATTTGTATGGTAGAATATATTAGGATTTATGCTTGGTTCTTCTTATTTAATGGAGATCTAAACTGATGTTTTAAACAAAAAAAAGATGAATGAAACTTTAATTAGCCTAGCTCAATGGTTGTTGTCTCCTATGGCCTTCATTTTCCTGCACGCCTTGACCACCTTGTTGTGTTGATTGTGACCTTCATGGTTGATTAGCCTTGTCCCTAGCTCAACAGTCCTCACCTAAGCAGTCGGCCAGGACATAGACCTACGGTCGTCGTTTTAGCGTTAAAAGACCTATGGATCTCAATGCCCTACTTTTCTGTGCAAGGATGGTGAGCGAAGGATGTTCCTGTCAGTTGCCTACCTCTGTTGTTTGTTCTTGGATGATTGATCAGTCCTTGCGCCTTTTTAGGTTGAGAATTTTTTCCATTATCAAACCTATCCCCTAAATTTTGACTCTAAGTCTCAATATACTCCTGGACAATTTAGCTCGATGTTTAAGGCACTACATGGCAATAATCCTCTTTATGTTTATAAACATGACTGTGTTGTTCTCTGCATTGTATTTGGGATATGCATTTTATAACCCTCTACATTTTGGTTTATTTTCTCTGCACTTTGTCTCAGCGGTTTTACTGAGGAACTTCCATGCTTGGTTGGGTAATTTGACTGAGATTTATATATGATTGGTTGCAGTGTAACTTATTGACTGCATTTTCTTTAATATAGTGACTACCATTGTAATGTATAGGAAACACAAGGTTAAATTTTAGGGAGGCATTTTCCTGGTGTCTATACAATGAATGCCATGTTTTAACTGAGCACTCTCATTTATTAAACTAAATAATTATTATATTTCAAATTTGCAAATTCCTTTAACTAGACAACATTGGTACTTTTAAACTCAGTGAAATAATAGTTAAATTATTGTAGTCGATTTACATTCGAGTGATAGTGATAGCATGCATTGATCTAGCGGAAACGATGGTGTCTGGTGGGTGAAATTTTATGGAAATCTATAATACTCATCTTTTGTTGATTGGAACCTGGGAATTGATACTAAAACTTAGCGCCTCTCCTCTGTTAAAACTCAGCCCTTGCAAACCTTTGCCAGCATTTATCTACAGGGCTAGATGTTGTGTTTTTCCCTCTGCAAACTAATAGGTCTGAGGCAAATTTACCTGCCTCTTGACTGCAAAGTCACCCGCCAATTCTTCTGAGAAGTTGCTCATCTTTTAGTGTGATTCTTCCCGATTTGCAGAGTGTGTCTATTCACTTTTATTAACTGTGTTTTTGCATTGAAAAACCTCACAGCCTCGATGATTAAAACTCTGCACACTTTCTTGATGAAACCTGTGTTTCGTAATTAATAAAACCAACAATTATAATGACAGTTGTTGGTGGAAATTAATAATTAATAATTATCTCTTACCTTATATAATTTAAAAGTATTTTCCTGGGATCGGTGCTAAATGATTACTTCTTTTATGGTGAGGAGGATAATTAATGGTTAATTAAAACATAAGTGGGATATGATAATGAGGATGGTATATATATGCATGGTTATGTTGTGGCCAGAGTTTTACAATGGGTAGTTGGACTTGTCGATAGGGGTGAAAACATTCAAACAAACGGTGGCTCAATTCAGGATTCAAATCCTAGGGAGACACATTACTGGAGTTAACCTGAACGCAGTTTATGGAAATAAATAATCATTTCCAAGGGTTTAGAGAAGGTATTGAGGGAAGAAATGGCTTGATAACAAGGATATATATATTCGTGGATTTTCCTTTTATCCCTTCATAGCATTCAAGTCTGAACTTCCATTTTTTGGGGGGATAACTGTAAAATAATAGTGGCAATGACAATGTTGGTTAGCATTTGATTTGACCTTATTCTGAATGACATTGATTACTGGACAGTGATTCCCTGACTATCAACAACACAATCTTGAGTAGTGACTATGAATTGATAGATAAATCGAAAGCCCTTGGACTACGTGCACCCTATGCATTTTATGTCACACTATAGTTAGGCCTTACCTTAAGAAGACTATAATATATTCTTTGCCCAACAATTTACTAATCGACTTTTATCTGCGATTCTTATCCTAGCTATTTACCGATTCACATTACTTTCTTTTATCGTACATAGCACCCTGCGATTTCACTCATGGATGACAAGTTATCTTATAATAATTCTTCATTTCTAATTGTTTTAACGACAACTTTTAATAATTACTTAGAACCTTTTTGTTCAGCGTTAAAACCAACTAACCGTCGACCGACAGCCAAGCATACAATAACCTACTCGCCAAGGACCCATAATTTAACTCCACTACCTCTGTTCTTGTTAACCTTGGTAAAAACAACTAAACGACAATATTGTTGGCTAAATGAGTTAGTGACCAGCACAACAATTTTTTTATTAATGGCTAGCACAACATTTATTTGGGTAGCATAACCTTTTTGATTTTAACACTAAGGAACCACCGAGATTTTGAAAAATCTAATGTATGGCTAAGGGTTAGTATTTAATCGAGTGAGATTTTCACTTAGTCACCTTAACTAACCCTTTCCTTGTGCGGGCTGATCTTGAGGATAATCAAGGTAGATTGTTGTACAGGGATGTAATAAATTTTATTACTATTAAATGATGTATGAGTTTATCATTGAAATTCCATTTATAGCATGTCTTGTTAGACAAGTTTTAATGTCGAGATAAATGGTTGTTGGTTAGTTTAGTTCACGACTGACCCTAGACAACATGCTTAACAATTATGGGCATGGTCTTTAACGAGTGAATTCTTAGCTTTCGCCATTTGTTGGGCATTGTCATCTACGTCTGGCCGACCCGTTGCCTGGGGGCATAGAGTGGTTTTCTTGTCGGTATGTGGTTCCTAGCACATCAGATTGTCTAGAGTCCTTGGTCCGGATAGCTTATGGTTGCGCCAAGGTTATCGACGCATCTATCACCTAGGAACGACATGATTCATGATGAGTGGATCACGGTGTGCCCTAGGGAAACATGGCGAAAGAGAACTTGGCTGGAGTCAAGGCTTTCTGTGTGAGTGTTGTCAAGCGTTGCAAGCATGCTTTTGGCGCATGGGTTGAAATCCTTCAGACGTTTAGTTCGCGCACCTTGGGTTTCTAGTCTTTGTTCATCTAGGCATTTGTGTCGAAATGGGAATGTTGTCCCTTAGCTTGTAGGCATGGTCAAGTTTGTGTTGGGTGGGTAGTCTTTCCTCCTTGTTGTTCAAGGCATGTTTCACCCAGTCACCCTTATGGTTGTGTGGGGTGTCATAGTTGTCTGTTGCCTGGACTGCGTGCTTACGATCGTCGTCAGTGGTGAGGTTAAATTGTTGTGGTCATCGTATTCTTGCCCCAAAAACAAAAAAACAAAAAATGCACTTGGCTTCGCTTGTAGGCGTAACAAAGGGGTCGTTACAGTCTCCATTTGTGCAAAAAAATGATAATCTTGGAATTTATTGAGATGAAATCTTGATAAACACACTTGGACTTTGTGCTTCCATTGATCGATTCTCATAGAGGTATACGGTTATTTTTTTGATACACACACACCAGAATAGTTTTTTAGAGTGACATATTTGGGTAATGATAGAATGGTTCTTATAGATGCTAAAGGAAGTGAGGATGGATAAAGGGAATACCATGTGTTGACGGTTCAAATGCTACATGTTGGAATTGTGACATAAATCAAAAGAGGTGAATAATGGAAGTTCATGTAATGGTGACAGTTATGTTGAAGACAATATATATTTATGTAGCCCTAAGAGGAATATGTAAGTTTTCTAAGGATGTTGTCGAAAGATTGTTATATTTATCTCCGAAGAATAAGAATATTGATACCTTGCCCCATGGATGTTTCCTTTCCATATTGCCAAGGTTTTACCATGTAAATCTATGTCTTGTTGAATGCTATTATATTATCTTGATTTATCTTTTCCATTATTTCTTCACGACGAGTTTGTGTTGCAATTTATATTTTATGTGGTCTCACATTTTCGACAAGAGTTATCAAATCCATAATGAGGAGAAGCTGAGAGATAGTACATTAATCAAATACAAGTATAGTTGCAACAATCATACCAAGATAATCATGGACCCAAAAAATGTTCATGTGGTTGACAGCATGCTGGCAAACTCGCCATAGTACATGGTTAAGCACATCGTAGTACGTTGCATGCCCGATTAGGTAAAAAAGACACTCTAAAAGGTTTTATTTAGGTGACTTAATCCTAGTTCCCGCCATCACATCTCGGCACACCAAATCAAAATTTCCAAGAAAAGGGAGAGTTGATCTGTGTGGAGAACTTCCAAGGAAATGATAAAGCGATTGTGCTAGAATTTGGTGGCTATTACACAACATAAAATGGAAAAGGTTTTGAATGAAAGGTTTTAGGTAGAGAAGTTTGATGGGAAGAATAACTTTGAGTTGTGGAAGATCAAGATGCACAATCTATTAGTGCAACAAGGACTACACAATGTGTTGGCAAGAAATAAAAAGAAATCGACGAGCATGATTGACAAGGATTGGGAAGATTTGGACATAAGTTCTTTGAACAACTTGTGTTTGGTAGATAATTTTCTTTTTAATATTCTTGGAGAGGAAACAAAATTAGGCTTATGGAGTAGAATGGGGAGCCTTTACTTGAAAAAATCCTTCAGAAACCAAATTTGTTTCAAGAGGAAATTGTAAAATTTATGAATGAAAAAAGTTGCCAAAATTGTTTATCTTTTAAATATTTTCAATACTTGTATGTGACAATTAACTAGTACGGGTATAAAAATTGAAGAGGATGACATGGAAATCATCTTGTTGTGTTCATTTCCTGAATCTTCAGACCACTTAGTCAATTCTATTATCTTTAGCACACAAGACACTCTTGATAGTGATTCTATTGTGGGAGTCTTGTTATGTAACGAGGTGCAAAGAAAATCTAGTATAGAAACCTCATCACCATAAGAACTTGTGGGTAGATTTCGATCCACAAAAAAGGGGAGAAATCAAGAGGTAAAGAAGATCTAAGTGAAAAGGAAAAAAGGGTAAGAGAAAATGTTGGTACTCGAATAAATCAGGCCATCTCAATTAAGATTGTTGGAAGAGGTAGCCTTAGGAATGGAAGGATGATTCAACAAAGGAAGCAAATCTAATTGAGACAAGTTCATGTATTGTTCATGAAGTATTATATATTTGTAATGACTCAAAATATCACGAGGAATGGTTATTACATTCTATTGATTCACATCACATGCGTCCACATAGGAGTTGGTTCTCTTCTTACCAAGATATTGATGACGGCATTGTTCTTATGGGAAACAATGTTTCTGATATGACTATTGAGATTTGAATAATTAAGATTACAATTTTTGTAGAGTATTTCAAGGAAGTTGATAGAAGGAAGAAATGTACCAAAGCTAAAAAAGAATTTAATTTCCTTGAGAATTTTAGATTCTGGAGGTTATAAATTTATAAGGAAAGGTGGAGCATTGATGGTGTCCATTTTGGCAGTAATAAAGGAAACAAATATTGGGAACCTTAATAAGATGGAAGGGAGTACTCAAATAAATGAAGCAATGATAGTATATGAGGAATAAAATGAATCTGTGTATTTGTGACATCAACAACTAGGGCATTTGAGAGAGAAATGACTAAAGGCAACAAGAAAGGGTATTCTAGATTATATTCAATCAGATGTTTGGGGTACAATCCCTATAGTTTAATTTGGAGGATAATCATACTTTGTTACATTTATATATAATTATTCTATAAATGTGTGGGTCTATGTTCTCAAAAAAAAGTTAATGTGTTTAATGTATTTAAGCAATTTAGAGTTTTTGTTGAAAATGGAACTGATACGTCAATCAAGTGTTTAAGAGAATATCATGGAGGCAAGTTCACATCTTTTGAATTTGAAAATTATTACAAGGAATAATAGATTGAAAGGCATAAAACCTTAGTTTACACTAACAAATAGTGTGGTTAAACGCACGGATATGATTCTTCTAAAGAGACCGAGGAACATGCTTAGTAATGCTAAGTTGCAGTAAGAGTTATTGGAAAAACTCCACAGTATAGCTTTCTATCTAGTAAATAGGTCACGATTAGTAGGCATGGAAAGTTCATTCTTGTGATTAGTCAAATTTGAAATTTTTTAGTTGTGGTGCTTATATTCTTTTTTCAATGAGATCGAGGCAACTTTTCCATTGAAGATAAGCACAATTTCCAAGGCACTAGGAGACAGATATTCATACAGCTAGGTACAATTGTTAAGCAAAAAAGTTGACATATTTTCTTCGAGAAGAAGACCGTACAGTATAGGCGTAAAAGGGAAATAGTGGCATGGGGCACAAATTTTGAGGTTTTTTTGGTGTTTTTTTTTTACTAGTTATTGTTGTACATTTTATGTTGATAATGTTGTTGTTATAAAACTAAGAATTTTCTTAACAATTTAATAAGAAAAATTTCTCCTAAACTCATTTTGTCCTTGTGGGTTTTTCTAAGGGAATTACACAAAAATTTCCATGTGTCCAATGTGGTAAATGTGTTGTTGTTCATTTTCTTTTTACGGTGCTGTAATTTTCAGATTGTTTAGTATCTTTTATGTATACTCATAATTACAGTAAATGGATATGGTACCCTTGGTTTATTGGTGAATAATTATAGGAAGTTGAAATCATGTGTTAGCTAAGTGTTTGGGATCATATTTTTGAACATGGTATCAAAGCTAGATCTCTGAGGTTTAGTAGAATTGATATTTGACACTTGATTTGTAGTGTGTGGGGGTTGTAATCTGGATATTTTTGAATATATTGAAAACAGACTTGTAGTATTGAACGCAAATTCATCAGAACTCGTGTGGGTCGTAATCTCCATCCGGAGATCGAGGCGATCTAGCGGGCCATGTCCATTTTCCCTCTGTACTTTTGATGAGGCCTTTATTTTCTTCTTGCCACCAGTGGGGTGAAATATGAAGGCTATTGATCATTAAATCACAGCTCTTGTTGACAAGTGTTGGATCTCTACCTAAAGAACTAAAAGGATCGTTCTCCCCAACAAAGCCATCAAGTAAATTAGGATAAACCTCTAAACTATGAAAGTCAGAAAGATTATGAGTGGGCCTAAAAAAGGGAGAGTTTTGGTTGTCGAGAGTAACCTGGATGCCGACGTGGAAATATGTCCAGGGCAGCCAACTCAAGAGTTTGCTCAGCCATCCCATATTTTCGTTAATAAACAGTCCAGGGACCCTGGGAACGACATCATGCTTGTTTACCAACATCAGAACTTTGCCGCCAATCTCCTCCATTCGTCGAGCAAACGTTAGGTTTCCTACGCGTGGAGAGGCCAAGGAAAACACTGTGACAGGAACTGCTGATTGCATGATGTTCATCGTCTCTTTGATATCGTATGCACTCAACGTTACACTCAATCTCTCGTCCTTATATTGTTTCAGAAGTCGTGTTATCTCGCCTACTACAACATCTCTGGCGCTTCTACTGCATGTTTGAGAATCTTCATCTGTGGAAGTATAACAATATAGAAATCCCTTTTCTACTCTGAGATTTGCATGCAAATTTTTGTGCATCCACATCAGTTGGCCTACGAGCTGCCTTGTTATGAGATAGTCCCCTGGGAACTAATATCTCTCTGAAATTTTGTATCCATTCTTTCAGTGTTCTCGTTCCTCACCACGCAATCACGATGTCACGTCGTCCCAGTCTCTCTATCTCAATTAGATCTGTGCAAACGGCAATAGAGCCAATCAAAATAACTCCCTCTGTTGATTTGTCGCCAAAAGTTCTTGAAACTCCAGTATTGGAGTATATATATTTGATTACTTGATAACCAGAATTAAAGAAGCCCATTTTTTGAAACAGAACTGTGCTTACAGGTTATATAATATTTATTACGTCGAAAACCGTACACGGTTATATAATATTTATTACGTCGAAAACCGTACACCTATTGATAATAGGCACAATTAATGATCTTTTAATCTTAAATTCTAATCTTATGGCTAAGTATTGAAGATGATGGCATATTCTTAGTGGTCCTCCAAAATCAATGCTTCAGATTTATTGTTCATAACCTCCTTGCATTTATGAAGGCATCCGTTAACATGTTTACTTTTTAACATTTACCTAATCATATTATAAATTTACTTTAAAAATACATAATTGCCACATTCAAATGATTAAGGAGGATTAAAATATATGAGGACCACGTTTATATCATTAAAAAACACTTTACACACGTTTCATTTTGGTGTCACTCATTCATTTTTTATATCTGAAACGGACGTTTAATATTCACCTGTTATTATCTAGAACGCACTCAAATTATACCATACCTTCAATGCGCATGGGGTAATTTCTGTCGCGCTATGTGTTAGAGTCGGCTCAGTCACGGCTCTTATTCTGAATGGAACGCTTTTGGCGTTCTCCACGAGTTGGCTGCGCTAGTCAGAGTACTTTCTTTCATCAAAAGCATCATAGCAAAGCTGAGCAAATTCACCATATTTGAGAATCTCAGCTTTGAGAATTGGATTCATGGAATCAAGCAACCCCTTCCAAGAGTTTACACCCTGGAAATCTCGCCACAACGAACTCACATTCGGTGGCTTCTTTGTCCCGGCTCATTACCGTCCCCATTACAAGTAGGGAAAGATAGACTTAATGTGTACATCATATGAGAAGCGCACAAATTCTTTGTATCGAGGGGACATGCAAATCGAACCATCTTATATCAGAGTTTACAGTTAGAAATTAGATGCTGACTGTAGATTGTGCAAATAAATCTGAGTAATCGATATATAGGGAATGGACTAATATTGAGACAAACGTTGAGTCGATGATTCAGACCTATCATTGTCGAGATGAGGTGTAAACAGCAGCTTTTTCGAAGGACCGTATACACGTGCAAATGTATATTACGCATGTTGGAAATTCACAATACCCGGATTACATATGATAGTAGTATATCCGTACAACTGTGAGGTGTGAAAACATAGACCAAATCTGTGTTGTAAAATCCACACCCTACATCTGTATATTTCTTTCTGAGTTAAATGCAAATTCCACAACCAGAGTGCCCATATTTCTTTCGCAGTTCTCTCTTTGACGTGGGCATTGCAAAAACTCGACGGCGTCAACATATTAATACTAAAACTCGATGATCTTTTTCCTCGCGACATTTAGTTTCCCAATATGTTAAAAAAACGTTTCATGCAACTGGAAGCATCCTTTAAAGCTTGGTAACTTTCAGCTCGAAATGGCAAGCAGTATACAAGTTCCTCTCAAAATCATTCGCGCCATTTTCAATCATTATGGTCGAAAATTTAGTAGAACGATGATCATGATTATAGTTTATTTAACAAATTAGAAAGGTCAATTACATAATATACATATAACCTTAAATATAGAGAAATGTCCCACACATTTGCCTCACACATCACTTGATTTCATTACTAAGATAGTCAATGCATTTATAGCATTGCACATCACTTGGTTTCATTACTAAGAGAGCCAATGCATTTATATCATTGCAAGGCTCTTCTAGATCTAGACATGATGTTTCTGAAGTTTTTATTATAGCAAATACAACTCACACCTTCTAGATATATGACAATTTACATCAATAAATTATACTTTGAAACTCACACTCATTTCTACATTAATCCAATATTTTGCTTTATGGAGAAATGAATTATTTACAACACCTAACTTGTTTTTAAAGGCTTCAAACTTGAACTTTACAATAGGCTTAGTAAATATATGAGCTACATTATTACTTGTATTACAATAAATCAGATCAATTACTTTGGACTCAATCTTCTCTCTCACAAAGTGGTGTTGTATCTCAATATGTTTTGTCCGAGCATGAAACATTGGATTATGTGTCAATTTGATAGCACTTTGACTATCACAATTGATGAATGTTGGTCCTTTTTGCTTCTCTCCAACATCTTCAAGAATTAGCGTCAACCAAACTGCTTCACAGGTTGCACTAAACAAGGCTTTGTACTCATCTTTTGCTGAAGACAATGAAACAGTGGGTTGTTTCTTACTACTCCATGACAAGACCCCTCATCCTATATTGAATGCATAGCCTACGGTGTACCTTCTATCATCGGGATTTCCATCCCAATATGAATTGGACTAACCTATCAACTCAACATCATATTCATTAGTATACATAATACCAAAATTAATGGTTTCTTTCAAGTAGCAGAGGACATTCTTTGCGGCTTTCCAGTGACTTTCATAAGGCTTATATATGAAATGAATAAGTACATTGATTGAATATGCTATGATTGGTCTGGTAGTGGTGAGATAGTTCAGTCTTCCCACCAACTGAAGATACAAGGTACCATTTACCTCTTTAGTTTCATCATCACTAGAAGACTTAGCATTTTGTTCTACAATAGTTTACACTACCTTACATTCACTAATATTAAACATTTTAAGGATTTTCCTTGTGTATTTACTCTGTGCAATGAGTGTTCTATTAGACTCCCTCCAAACTTCAGGTCCTAAGCAATAATGCAATTCACCAAGATCTTTAATCTCAAATTCTTGTGGCAACTGACTTTTGATTTTATCCATTAACATACATCCACTCGCTTTGATGATAAGATCATAAACATACAAGGATATTAAAGAAACATTTCCTTCTTCATATTTTTTAACATACAAGTTATGATCACTTTTTATTTTCGCAATACCTTTCTGATAAAAGAAGGAATCTTTCTTTACATACCATGATCTAAGGTATTTTTTCAAACCATATAAGGTTTGTTTAACCTACAAACACGATTTTGTTGTCCCTTCCTTACAAATCCTTCAGGATGAACCAAATAAACTCCTTCCTTTAACTCTCCATTCAAAAAAGCATATTTAACATCTAAATGATGTATTTTCCAATTATGTTTTCTAGCTAATACAATCAATACTCTAATTGTATGCAACTTAGCTACAGGTGCAAATGTATCTTCATAATCAATTCCCTCTCTTTATGAAAATCCGTTTGCTTCCTTCACTGCTTCCATCTCTTCTTCTACATTGTAGTGATTCCTCTCCACTTCTTGGTGAGTCGTGGCTTCTTAAAGTGTCCATAGTGCTTTCATTATGTTCTTGTACCGGTACCCATTCTTGTTCATGTTCATGTTTAACCATTGCATCTATTTTGACATGATCATCAATGTTATTAGAACTATGGCATACATGAGTATCATTCATTTTATCGCCTTTATCTGCCTTCTCATGAAACACCGCATCTCTACTTGCAAGCAATTTATGTGAATTGGGATCAAACAACTTGCATGTTTTTTTATTAGTACAATAGCCAACAAATATGCACTTAATTGATTTTGTATCAAGTTCTCTTCTCTCATCTTTTGGAACCTATGCAAAATAATTGCATCTGAATACTCTTAAATGATTGAGTTCTGAATTATAACCATGAAAAACATCAAAAGGAGTTAGAAGATCTAATATTTTAGTTGGACTCCTATTTTTTAAATAAAAAAATAGTATTAATGGCTTCATCCCCAAAACCATTAGAATGTTTTTTACCTTGAAGCATACTATAAGACCATTCCACCAATGTTTTGTTCTTCCTCTCAGCAACTTCAATTTTCTTAGGTGTATGTGGCACTGTAAATTATTGTTCAATCCCATTGTTTTTACAATAATTTTTAAATGCTCCTAATGTATATTCTCCACCTTGATCAATTATAATGCACTTGCCTCTATGGTTTTCAACCATAGTTTTGAAATATTTAAAGTACTCAAATACATCACTCTTCTTTCTTATGAAATAGATCCAAGTATACCTATATCTATCATAAAAAAAGATAATAATGTATCAAGCACCACCTAGTGGTCTAGTTTACATCGAACCACATACATCACTGTGAATTAATTCAAGTATTTCTGATTGTGTTTCCTCCATATGCATAGGAAATTCCTCTCTTTGTGTCTTACCAAGTGCACATGCTTCACAATCAACATGATCATTCATCATTGTAGGAACACTTTCAACCATTGTTTTCTTTTGTAGTAACATTAAATTATGCTAATTAAGGTTCCCATACCTTTGATTCCATATCTCTTCGATTGACATTGTTGTTGATGCCAATGCTTGATGATTGTTCTTGGTCACATCCATCTTATACAATCCTCCAATTATTGTACCTGTAGCAACAATCCTGTAGAAATCTCAGATATCCTTAACAAGACATTGTGACTTAAGAAATTCCACCTTTAAATCATTATTAAAAATAGTAGTAACACATATCATTTTTTTTTTTATACCAAGAACATACATCACATTATGAATCTGTCTCACTTGACCATCAGGCAAAATTCACACTAAACTTGAACTTTATGTGATATGTTATCTTCTAAGTAAATGTATGTTCCATCAATGTTCACATAGTATTCATGATACCATTACTTATTACAAGACATATGAGTTGTGGCACCAGAATCAATAAACCAAGCATTTCTATCACCATTTTCTATAGACAAGGCAACTTCATAGATAAACAACTTAAGATTTTTAAATCCATCACTGATTGAGGTGTCTTTATATGCAAAATTCCCTTTATTCCCTTTGTATATTTGTTTGGACTGATGGATTTTTCTTTTAAAACAATCGTTAGCAAGATGCCTTTATTTTCCACAATAAGAACAATCAAAATTTATCTCATCATAAGCATTAGATTGAGCCATATGTTTTTTCTTTGCTTGAAACTTGCCTTTTTTTTGGTCCCATGATTTACCTCTGTATGGTTGTTGACCTTTTTCTATCAGTGCCCAGATATGAACTATGAGAGTCCAACTCAAAATTATTCATCCTTTCTTCCTCTTGTAGAAGAATTCCAGTCAACTCGTCAAATGTAGGGGGCTTTGGTCTAACTTACAGAGTTGAAATAAAAACTTGATAATATTTCACTAAACCTTTCAGTGTGATGGTTACCAAGTCACTATTGGATAACTTTTCACCAATATCACCCAAATTCTCACTTAGATCCTTGATGGGGGAAACAAAATTACTAATGCTTTCATTTTCTTCCATTTTGATAGACAAAACCTTAGTTTTCAAAAACAAGATGTGGTTTGAATTTCTAGTTTCATACAAACCTTTGAAGATGTCCCATGTCTCCTTGGATTTTTTACAATCCCTGATGTGAGGAATTATGCTATCCTTTAGAAGCATTCACAACAACACTTTTTCTTTCATTTCTCGTTTATCCCAATCTGGAATTGAGACAGCAATAGTGGGTTTCGTCTCATCCCTTCTCACAATTGACTAGATATTATATTATTCTTCCAACGTAGTTATTAACTTAAACTTCCAATTGACATAATTTTCTTCATCCAATTTGGTTGATTCATTCAAGTATGAATTGAAAAGAGAAATTTAGTTTTTCCTCAAACAAAGAATTCAACAAATTGTTGCCAAACAAAACAAATTTACCTAATTTATCAAATATTTCAAATATTAATATTTCCCAAGTAAAAATATCTCAAATATCTCGATATTAATATTAAATATATTTTAATATCTCAAATATTGATGCATCAACGCCTTATAACCCCCATACAAGAAAATTAGGCGGATCCATTTAAAAATAAATATACCTCACTTAGAATGAGAGAGATATATGTTGGCAACTCACAAATCCATTAGAAAACTTCCGCCAAAGAACACAAATCTAATTGGCTTCACTCGAAAAAATAATCTGGTGGCATTGCACTTCTCCATGTAGACTTCTCTTCATAGGTTTGTGTACACCAATTGACAATGCAAATACACACGACTATTGATAGATATCCTTACCAATGCTTTGATACCAAAATAAAAATAGAGACAAATTCATAACCAGAAAAAAATGCCTCACAAACCACTTCATTTCATTACTAAGATATCCAATACATTTATAACATTGCAAGACTCTTCGAGATCTACACATGGTGGATATGACATTCTTATTATAGAAAATACAACTCGGACCTTCTAGATCTATGACAACTCACACCATCTATATCTATGACAACGCACACAAATAAATCATACTATGAAAATCACACTCGTTTCTACATTAGTCCACAAATTTCTCCACCATGTATGTGTTTTCAAGGTTTACTTCAATAGAATTTACATGGAAGGTTTTCTTTATATTATTTTCTAATCAGAAGCACTTCCCGGTTAATGGTCGGTTGTCATCTATGTGTGACATGCCTAAGCTTCTTGAGCTTACGACAATGAAGAATGAGAATTGTGAGTTTATAATGAGGAGTTGACATGAAGACTGGTGAAAACTCTTCATATTGAGGAGTTTATTATGTCAAGGTTTTATATGTCTACTTTGCTAATCAAAAGCATTTCTTTGTTAACGGTGGGTTCTCAACTATGTGTGACATGGTTAAGCCTCTCGAGCTTATGACAATTAAGAATAAGAATAAGACAATAAATTTTATTAGGAGTTGACATGTAGACGTCAGATAATTAGATAATTCAGATTGATGATAATATTATTTTCACTAATAAGAATCTCATTAAATGTTTTTAAAATTTTATTTTTATATAATAAATTTCTAAACTAAATAAATTTAATTTTCACATTTAATTATAATGAATTTTTAAATATATATTATATTAATAAATTAAAAATGAACATGGCAACATAATGGATGCCTAGTTAATATGAATATACATTGGCTTGTATACATAAAGAAGGGTATATATCAACTCCATGTTGAGCACATAAGGAACCACGTTGAAATGTTTTCTAGATATTAATATGTTTTTAATGTTATATGTCAACTGCATATTAAACATTGAAGGAATTACATGTATCTAGATGGAATAAGATATTTTTTACTTTCAATTACTTTGAGTGTCTATATATAAAGTTGATATAAAATTATTTCACTTTATGTGGACATTGAAATATTTTATTTATGATCAACATTGAAATATTATTTTTGTTATTAATATTTTTTTTAAACTCCACTTGTGAACTCCATCTTGAGTACGAAAGGACTACATAAATCCGTTTTTGCAGAGTAATATTTTTTGTTACTTCCAATTTCTTTATATGTGTGTGCATATGTTACTTGATATTTTTTTAGATGTCATGTCATGTGTTAAACAATAAAGGAATTACACATCTCATATTAAGATGTAGAAAGCATTTATCCTAAGAATATGAATTTTTTATCCTAAGAATATGAATTGTTCTATTTATGGTTGACATTGAAATAATATTTTTGTTATCAATATTTTTTTAAATGTCACGTGTCAGGTCCATTTTAAAAAATGAAGTAATTACACATGTCTCACATAATGTGTTGTACAAAGGACCTTTTTGCACAATAAAAAAACTTAGACAAAGAAATTTTCCTACATCAAGGGGTTTGATCCTTGATAGATTTGAAGTTAATATGGATCTTTTACTTTCAATTGCTTTATATATATATATAT
>ML792945.1:222463-242990 GCA_009831015.1 Picea engelmannii
AAAAGTTGATTTTGAAATATTTTATTTATGTCCCACATTGAAAAAAAAAATTCTTTAATTATTAATATTTTTTAAATTTCACTTGTCAACTCCATATTAAGCATTGAAGGAATTACACATCTTCTTCATACTTGAAACTATAAGCCACCTTGCAGGAATAAAATTGATATAAAATTATTTTACATAAGGTGGATATTGAAATATTTTATTTTTCAATTTCCTATTGAACACGAAGGTAGAATATACAGTTTCAATTTCAAGGTAGAATATTTCAATTTCATATTGAGCACAAAGGTAGAATATTTCAAACAGTTTCATTACCCACTACTAAGGTAGAATATACAGTTTTCTTGCATGGATGCAAGGAGGCAATTTGGTTAAACAGTCTATTGGGTGAATTTGGAAAACTGCATGATAAAGTGAATGTATTCTATGATAGTCAAAGTGATATCCATTTGTGTAGTGTTGCTAGGGGAATAATATGGGGTACCTACAGAGATACCCAAGAGGAATACTAGTAGATAAGTATTGTTAAGTATAAATTCCATTTTTAATAAATATGGCTTAGTGTGAATGTAATAAATGTAAGAGGACTTACGAGGTGCTTCAACTTTTAGAAGGTTCATCCTCTAGAATGTTATTAGGTGGTTAATAACACTATATAAAGGGGTTCAAGAAATGTAATGGGAAAGTTGAGAAGTGTTGTATTTGGAGCAGTAGCTCATTAGGAAGCTTCCCCCTTGAACGGAAAAATGAAAAAGAGTGGAACCCTTTCGTAATAGGATCTATTGTATGATGTTTCCCTACCTTAATGGTTTTCATAAGAATAGAGGATATTTTTCATATTTTTCTGAATATCTTGTGTGGTGAACGTATTTTCAAATATTTGTTACTTAAAAAGTGGTATTAGAGCAGTTTCTTTGGCCACAAAAAAGGGGCAATTTTTTTTTAGTAGGGTTTCAAAAGACGAAGAAAAAGAGGGTCGCGACATTATAGACAATTTATGTATCTTCCTATGTAGAATTTGAAGAAACTAGTTGTAGAGATGAGTTCCTCTAAGAGAAAAACCAATTAAAAAGAATATTCGTTTGAAATAAATTTTGGGAAGTGAAGATATTATCATTTTAAAATATGCTAATTTTTAGGGTTTTTCTGTAGAAAACCACACTATTTCACTGATTTCTGTAGCAACTAGTGCAGAATTTTCCAAAAAAAGTTATAGATATGAGTTCGTCTTGCAAAATTATTGCATTTCAAAAAAAAATTAATCTAAATTGGACCTTCGAAAGTGAATATATGACTAATTTAAAATTACCCATTTTCTAGGGTCTTTGTGACGATGGAGGGACTATAGACCTCATAACTTTTCACACGTGTCTTAGATTACTACCAGATCAGTGTCATTGGATAAAGAATTTTAAGAGATTATATTTTTTAATATTATACGTGGTGTTTCAAATGGATACTCTCTCTCTAATCCTTATGGAACTTCAATGAAATTTTGAGGCCCTCGAGACAAGTATTCAAAAAGGTGGTCAAAATATTCAAGTAGGTGTTCAAAATATTCAAGCAATCACACATCCAATGCAAGAGATACATATTATGTATGACATATAGGAATAATATAATCATGAAGCATATTATTGGTATGCTTTTGAAACCGATTATGATGATTGGTGTATGGACAGTTGTCATTTATGCGATGACAACCACTTTCATCTTCTATTTGATGACCGTACTCCCCGTTAGTTGGAGCAAATATTTGAGAGTATACAATAGACTTATATGCATATTCTTATTCATTTTTCCTATTCTCCAATACCAGTGGATGATGTTTTTGGCCAATTCGACATATTTGGATCCACATGACCAGTGTCATTATTTAAAGCATCATTTTCATATGGATATTGAGTTATGATATCTTCAGTGTGGAGTTCACATGAGCACTTGGATGTGGGACCTAGGTTTATAGTAGAGGTTGGACTAATTCAACATGGTGGCTTACACTCCTACATGGGACCCTGTTTCTATTGAATACTTCAACATTTCGGTCCACACTTATTCATGGGACCCTAGTATATGGTTGTACACCGTCACAATAAGCGTTGAGGAACACACTTTCATAAGGGGGATGGAATGTAGTGTAGCAAGGGAGAATAATATGGGGTACATAGGGAGTTACTAATGGGAATAATAGTAGATAAGTGGTTTTATGTATAAAGGATAACTTTAATAAATAAAGCCTATTGTGAATGTAATAAATGTAAGAGGATTTACTAAAAGGTTTTGATTCTAGAAGGTTCCTCCTCTAGAATGTTCTTAGGTGGTTGGTAGTACTATATAAAGGGGTTTTAGAAATGTAATGAGAAAGTTAATAAGTATTGTATTTGGAGTGGTAGCTCATTAGGAGGGTGCCTCCTCAAAGAGGGAATTTATCATGAGTGGATCCCTTGCTTAAAAGAATCGATTTTATGGTGTTCCCCTACCTTAAGGGTTTTCTATATAACAAAGGATATTTTTTATATTTTTCTTAGATATATTGTGATTTTTTTGTATTCAAATCTTTGGTACTTAATGATTATAAACATAGTAGCTCATGTGTAGTGGATTGAGGTGTTGTTCTTGTCCCTTAATGCCAAAAATATTCCATCAAGACATAAGGCTTTGGTTTCATCCCTCAATCATTTCAATGGTATTGGGACCCATATCTAGTGCTTAAAACATCTTGATGTCATTGACATCCCCACTCTTAGGCCAAGGGTACCCTCAAGAGGTACCATGTGGTTGCTCAAGGTATCTTTCTTGATCCTAGATTCCTAGAGGATTCCTTTAAGGCCCAAGGCTTGTGTTTTCTCCGTTAATAATGTTTATAGATCTGAAACGCATTCCTAGTTTTAGTTCCTCCAATTTTCCCATATCATTATTCTAAATCCAAGGATCCTCTCAAGAGGTTTTTTTTATTTCTTTAAGACATATAGAAGATTTTGTTAGTGCTTAAGACCTAGGTTTCTTCCCTCAACCATGTCAGGGGCCAGTAGGCCTATCCCTAGTTATCAAAACCTAGTAATGGTATACATGTCCACACATTGAGGCTAAGAATAACATTAGGAAGACGTGTGGTGACCTTTGAGATGTCTTTCTTGGTCCCAAAGTTTTTAACGCTTATTTTAGGGCCTAAGGTAGAGTATTCTCCATAGCTATGAAACCCATAACTATTGTTTAAAACCTAATAACGACATTGATATCCATCAAGAAATTCACTAATATTAATAAAAATATCCCCAATCAAATACTTAAATTTCAATTCAAATCACTTCTATTACTATTTGTAATCGTCTTTGTTTTATTTGTGGTGCTATACTTTATAAATGAATCTTGAGAGTTTATTTTTTTAAATTATATAAAAACAAATAATTGAATTGAGTTATTTACAAATCAATTATTTATGGATTTGTTGTTTTGTTGTGCAAAGCCTCATTAATGAATCTTGAGCATTTATTGTTTGAATAAAATAAAAACTAGATAATTGAGTTAATTTGTTTACATAATAATTTTTCTTTTTTACATTGTTGTGTTTATGGTGAAAAATACCATAAATAAATCAATAAATCATATTTGTACATGTCCATGTGGTAAATAAGGTCTTATCACCACTTTATTGTACTTAATGTATTATTTCTCTAATTTTTCTTTTTTACATTGTTGTGTTTATGGTGAAAAATACCATAAATAAATCAATAAATCATATTTGTACATGTCCATGTGGTAAATAAGGTCTTATCACCACTTTATTGTACTTAATGTATTATTTCTCTTAACATATATGATGGTATCCATTCTAATAAGGTTAGAAAATATTGCCACCACCTTAACACGAAAAAATATAAGTGGTGTTAGTAGCACCACCTTAACACCACAAAATACAAAATGTGTTAGTACCACCACCTTAGCACCATCAAATATAAATGAAGCTAAAATATGGTATTTCCTATTGAAAGTCTAGGGTTAGAAGAATGTATTTTTTTGGGCACATGAATTATGATATTTCCATAATTTCTCTTCTCTTGTGAGATAAATATATTGGTTCCCCTTGTGGGGTAGTGTGCATAGTACAACATGGAGTTTAGTCCCAATTTTCCTATGTTCAAATACCATGGGGTGATTCTAGTAGTATTGTTTGTGGGAAAGTTGTATATATTATTATGAGGAAAATTTTTTATGGCTAGGGTAAACCATAACAGATAGAAATGAATACAGAAATAAAATCTCTTCTCAAGTATGCTATGAAAACAAATATGCTAGCAAGACAAGATAAAATGCCTACCTTATCCAGACATTTGATGAAGTCAACCATTGAGCACTTGACACAAAGCGATATACCTACGATTAGTCCTCGACAACCAAGCAAAGCAAGCATATGGTGATAGTAAATTATGTTAGCACATTCAATAGAATAATCCATTAATAAACATGACAAATACACCCATGGAATAATAATTCAAATATTTGCAAGATATCAATTGGATGGGAAAATAGTATTTCTATTAATATATGATCAACAGAAGTGAAAAAGTTATATACTTTTGTGTCAAAACCGTTCGGAACCGAGAAACTAAGTTCCTTCCACCTGGGCCTCCACCACTTCAATCCTCCACCAAAGGCAAGCTCATAAAAGAGAAACAATGAGGTTCTCAATTAATAAGGGAAGATATTGGGGGTTGAACACTATGTTCAAACATAAAGGAAAAAGGGATGCAGACTCAATATGAAGTAAATAATTTCTCCAGAGTAACTTTGCTCTCAAAGTTGAATTCTTTCTCTCATTTCCATATCTTAGAATTGGCCCATTTATAGCCTTCAAAATCAAACTGAAGGGCCGAGTCGGAGCGTTTCTACTATATGGAAGACCAAGGATCATAGATCTTTTGTCGTGACATGGAAACCCAACATTAATTTTCATTTTTTGGCACGAATCCTGATGTATGCGGCTTGTAGTGGTGCATCCTGTGTATACACATGTTGTAAAGTAGGAAATATGTGTGCATGTGGAAAAATATGCATTTTTAGCTCTGGATCTTACAAACAGGGATGATAAGTCTACATGGGGAAATGGAAAAAGGCCTTATGTGTAAGATTTCATTGGGTGAGACAAATCTTTCTATAAAAGATGCCCCCTAATGTGTGAGGTCAGAGGAGTATCTACGATGGCCCAAATACATTATAAACAACCCAGAAGTGGAGTGATGGGGTACCAGCTGGAAGAACTAGCTGCTCATTACATTTTTCACTGACTTTGCATACATGGCTGCCAATAGAAGTACACTACATATCCATGTGAAAATATACCAAAAAACTGTCCGTGGTCATGAATAGGAAAATGCAAATGTGGTTACATGCCAAAAGTTATCATAGTCACGAACAACGCCCAATAGAACCAGTCTCAAAACCAATCTGAAGATATCTATATACAATGGAGTACAATCTGATCTCCCATGATCACTGAAGTCATATAGATACTGGTCCAATGAAAAGGAAGCAACAACTCATGAAAACTACGATGACATACTGATGTCTTCAAGTCTTGTACACAATCTGCCAAGGGTACAAGTCTACATCATGTGAATAAAGAAGTTGAGGTTGAACACAATGAGACATCGTATGATTATTGGTCATTGAGGTATACCGTTAACAAACATGAGACAACCTACCGATAATGAAAGTAGGTATCAAGGCAGCGAGTACATTATTACAACTGTGAATAAAGGAGCCGGTGTCGAACAACTGAATAATCCATCGATCAGGAGACATTGATGTATTCCCAACTGTCGATGGTGAGAGAACCTGCCACTAATGAATGTAAGCCTCAAGGTACTCATAAGACTCTAGGTCTCGTTTCCTGAAAATGAGCTAAATTTGATGGAAGGAGACCAGCTAAAAGGAGAGCATTAAGGAATTTGTCATTATTCAGTGTGAGGTACAAAGAAGGACCTTCATGATTTGGTGGATATCGGACGAATAACATGTTCATGAACCAACGACCTTGTGCATCTTTCGCATGTGCCAAGTGCAAGTGGTACATGAAAAAGATCATCTGAATAGCAGCCAATGATGAAAAATGCTGAAAAAGGTGAGGAAACCACCAATAAGGCTAATAGAATCCAAGACATTGCACGAATCCCAATGTGTGAATAGATGTCTTGTCGTCGAACACAAGGGAAACCCCCCAATCAATGATGAATGATGAAATGTTGACTATTGGGTTCAAGGTTGCCTACCAATGATGAAAGTAGGACCAGGGTGCATGATAGGAATACGGTATCATGTGATTCCAAGAAAAACTGAGGGTATGGATGACATGAAAAGTCAAGAGTTCTGAGAAGTGGCTGACACAGGTTTATAGACATACTTTGAACAAGAGCATGAGACATATGGAAAAATTTGAAAACATAGACTTACTGATGAAATCACGAGATGTAGGAGGCATTAATGAAATTCTCTATAGGGACTGGAAGAGTAACTAGTCGGTAGAGAAAACTCTATAATGAGCTCAACTTCGTAAGGCCATGATAATCCCAAAATTATGATGAAAAATGGATGTAATAACTTTGTTCTTTGTTCAAATGTGACACGACTACTACCAATATAAAATAATACTCCCTTCTCGCCCATTTTTTTTTTCATAGATAATTGAATGATATGATACATAGGAGGAAATGAGTGTCACAAGTAAGAAAAAATAGTTCCAGCGGTGGAACATACCTATGCTAAATGCAAGGAGATGCATGTGAGAGATGGACACTTGGGGGAATGCTCCCTCCTAGGTATAGGGTGTCAAATTGCGGAGGATATAAACAAAGCTCTGCTTGGTTGAGGATGCAAAAACTGTTGAGGCAAACAGTTTATAATGCAAAGTGAAAACCGACTATAGGCTCAATACTGCAAGCAAGGGCATGAGATGCAATCACAACTTAATGCCAAAAATGTCATTTTTTATGACTTTTAGTCTACTTGGTGTGAAAAAGGGATAAACTTGTGCCAAATCGACGTCCTTTAAAATCCAATTTATGAGTGTGAAAGAGACAAGTTCACTTGGAAATATTTTCGCTTGTTGAAGACAAGTTGGAAAAGAGCTTAAATTAAACTTGGTTGGGAGTCCTCTAGGTATAAGGAAACATGTTTATGAGTGAGAAATGAGGCTCAACATAAAGTCATGTACTAGCTATGAAGGACTCCTGGTCCTATGGAAAAAATCTTTGCATGGGCACCAAATGAAGTAGGGGATCTAACTAGGGAACCCACGTTTGGTAAGTCTCTACCACTTGATAACAACATGACTTATAACAAATGGAAGGTTCTATGTCGCAACAAATGGGTTCATACCTAAGGCATAAAAATTGACAGGTATAGGACGATGCGAAAATGCATGATGGAATGGATACTTATCCTATATGTTGGGTAATGAAAATACTTGCCCGTGGTGATGAACTGTTAAATTTTTTAATTAAATAAAGTACGAAGGCAAATGTTTCTCTTCCCTAGGTACCTAAGGGGGAGAAAGTGCCTAATGTGGGTCCTAGTCAAACTAATTTGTGAGATGCAAATTAAAAGATAACTTTATGACTAAAGTGAGGGTGAGTGAAGAGACACGAAATCTCATCCACTCATCTAATCTAATCTCAACCGCTAGATTAGAAAACCTCTCACCTTCCCTCATGAGGTCGATTAGGGCAGGAGGGTGCACCCATTGTGGGTTGTTCAAGCATTCTTGCTGAGAGAAGAATAAGACAGAGGTCGAGATGGAGAAGAAAGAGTCAACATTTGCAGAGGTGGGTGTGCATCCCAATGTAGTAATCTAGCATGGATTTCAAGACAAGGTACAACAATTAATGCAGATTGTACGGTATGGATTTCTAGAGGCTGTACAACAATTTTTCTTGCACAGAAATTGAGGGAGACAACAGAAGAATTTCTAAGAAGTTTGGAATGCATCCCAAGTCTATCGTACAACCATTTATTGGCACAAAAATCGAGGTAATTGATGTAATAAATTTCTGGATAAAATTACGTACAGTCCATATAGTTTTGGCATGAATTTCGAGGGTCATACAACATAGTTTTCAAGGAGCTCTTCCTGTTGGGTTTTTGGTACAGTCTTGGCCGAATTTTGGGCATGAATTTCGAGGCATTCCATATAGCATTAATTTATGGGACAACTGTACAGTGTTTGGATTTATGGTTCAAAAATCGAGGAGCAAAGCTATAACAATGTCCAGATAAGTTTGTGTAAATTTCTGGAGATGAACATGCTATAAAAGGTTTTTCTCAAAAGCCCATAAATAATCAAAAGCCCTCTCTCACTGGTTTTCCCCTTGTGGGTTTTTCCAGGGTTGATGTTAGACCAAAAATTCCCGTGTCTATAATTTTCTGAGTTTTGCATACTGCTGATATTTTATTTCTGCACTTAAAACGATGTTCAGAATCCTCATGTTTTAGTTCTGAAGTTAATTTTCTACTGTGTATTTAATTGTTGATATAAAACTGGGTTTGGGCATTAAAAATTGGTTGAAAAATCAGTGAGACTGAAACTGGGTTGGGGTCTGAGATTTTAACATGGTATCAGAGATGAGTTGAAGGGAAGTAGAGATTTTAGCAGACACAAAGTTGGGACAACAGTGACTTCACAGGGCATATTTTTGAATTTTTTATTTTCAACAGAAAAAGGGTCAATGGTTATTGGTTTGAGAGTTGAGGACAGACTTGATGGGGCAGCAAATTTTGGTGCTTGGAAGGAGAGGATGATCTTGCTTTTGCAAGAAAACGAGTTGTGGGACATTGTGGAGAATACCACTACTCATTATGTTGTGGTACCTACTGATGCTACTCTTCTTGCAACCTATACTAAGAAGAGTATCAGGGCTAAGAGATTTATTCTTGATGCCATCAAGGATCATTTGATTCCTCACTTGACGAGGAGGACACATGCCTATGAGATGTGGGAGTCTTTGACTAAATTGTACCAGAGTACAAATGAGAACCGAAAAATGGTTTTGAGGGAAAAACTAAGGAGCATAAAAATGACCAAGGCTGAAAATGTGGTCACATACCTTACTAGATTGACACAGGTGAGGGATGAGCTTGGAGCTGTGGGGGAAGCCATAGTTGACAGTGGTCTTGTGAGAATAGCATTGAATGGTGTTTCAAACAATGGGTTGTTTTTGTGGAGGGCATTGTTGCTAGGGAGAAGCTTCTCGGTTGGGAACGTCTTTGGGATGAATTTGTTCAAGAGGAGACCCGGAGAGGTTATGTACATGGAAGTTCATCTACAGGTCATGAGGAGGAGAATGTGGCTCTTGCTACCACTAGCAAGAAGAAGTTCAAAAGGGGTCCAAAGGGAGGACAGAGGCCCAAGGGTGAAGGGAAGAAAGACATGAACAAAGTCAAGTGCTTTGCTTTCCATAAGTTTGGGCATTATGCAGGACAATGTCCAAACAAGAAGAAGAAACAAACAATAGTTTCAGCAAAGGTGGAATATTTTTCCACCAAGTTTGACAAGGAATTTTCCTTGCTTGCATGTCTATCCTCGAGGACCACTACTATAGATGATTAGTATATTGATAGTGGTGCCTCTCTCCATATGACAGTAGTTCGTGAGCACCTGACAGATCTTACACAGTGTGGAGATGCAGAGGTAGTGCTTGGAGATGACCGGGAGGTCAAGGTGGCTGGTTGTGGGACTGTATCGTTTCAGAGGGAGTCTTTGCCTCCCATGACTTTAATAGAGGTTCTATATGTTCTGATCTTGAAGAAGAACTTAGTGTCAGTTTCTACTATTGAGGAGAAGGGCTATGAGGTCTTGTTCCATGATGGGCAGGTGCTTCTTTTCCTTAGAGGGTCTAGCATCACTTCGGCCAAAGTGATTGGTACTAGACATGAGAAGCTGTACAAGTTCTTGTTCTAGCCAGTGAGAGCATTGATTCATTCTACCAGCAACAACAATGACCTATGTGAGATATGGCACAGGAGGATGGCACATTTGCACCATGGGGCTTTGAGAGTTCTGAGGGAGATGGTGATGTGAGTTCCATATTTCAGTTCAGAGCAGCATGAGTTGTGCAAGGGGTGTACTTTGGGAAATTACACCAAGACTGCCTTTCCGAGCAATGATAGTAGAGAAACAATGATACTTGATCTTCTACATTCATATTCATGTGGCCCGATGTCTTTGACATCATTGACTGGTTTCCTATACTATTTTGTATTAATTGATGACTTCTTTCGGAAGTCCTGGATTTTATTCATGAAGACCAAAGGATAGGTCTTCAGTCGGTTCCAAGAGTTCAAAGCTCTTTTGCAGAACAAGACAGGGACGAAAATCAGATTCCTGAGATCAGACAATGGGGGTGAGTATATCTTCAAGGAGTTCATGGAATTTTGTGCAGGAGAGGTCATCAGTAGGGAGTTGATTGTTTCTTACAACCCACAGTAGAATGGGGTTGCAGAGAGGAAGAATATGGCCATTGTTGGGGCTGCGAGAGCCATGCTACATGATCACGGGCTGCAACTATTTCTATGGGTTGAGGCATGCTACACTGTAGTTTATCTACATAACAAGATTCCGCAGAGGGCTGTGGGGAGCATGACTCTTGAGGAGGCTTTCTCCGGGAAGAAGCCCGAGGTGGGGCTCTTTCGTATTTTTGGGTGCATCACTTATTCATATGTCCCTTTTGAGAAGAGGACAATGTTGGAGCCCATGGCAGAGAGAGGGATCTTTTTTGGGTATAGTGAGGCTTCAAAGGTTTTCCGTATATACCTTCCTTCCTTGAGGAAGATTGTCTTGAGGAGGGATGTTAGATTTGAGGAGCACAGAGCCTTTAGGAAATCTAGAGGGATAGACAGAGGTGAGTAGTCTTCATCTCAGACTCAGGTGAGCCTGCAACAAACTACAGTGACACATAGTTCAGGGCCACCAACTTCGGTGACGACATGTTCACAATTGACAGGGCCATACAGTTCAGGTTCACAGGCTACTGGTCCACAGGTTTGAGGATCACGTACTTCAGAGTCTACTACAGGATCATTGTCTTCAAGAGATGGGGTTGAGCAGGGATAGTCCCCTCCATAGGACACTACTTCAGAGAGGAGGAAGCCCAAGTGGCTTCAGAACACTTTGAGGGAGGCACAGGGTTTAGTGGGGAATCCTAGGCAGGCAGTGAGGGAGAGTAAACCTCCTGAGAGGTTTTGTAGCTACATCATGATGGTGACCTGTATTCAGGAGTTTGAGCCTTCCACTTTTGAGGATGCCACTAGTAGATAGGTATGAAGAGATGCCATGATGGAAGAGTACAATTCCATCATGAAGAACGATGTCTGGGAAGTTGTTCCTAGACCTGAGGGGAAGTTAATGGTGACTTCTAGGTGTCTCTACAAGATAAAGCATGTTGCGGATGGAAACATTGAGAAGTAAAAAGCTCATTTTGTGGCTCAGGGGTTTTCACAGGTTGAGGGAGTTGACTATGTTGAGACCTTTGCGCCGATTGCTAGATACACTTCAATCAGGGTAGTGATCTCCATTATAGCAGAGATGGGTTGGAAGATCCAAAAGATGGATATAAAGACCGCATTTTTGAATGGTCTTATTGAGGAGGAGGTGTATATTGAGAAGCCATTAGGCTTTGAGTTGCATGGGAGAGAGTCTCATGTGTGTAGACTGAAGAAGGAATTGCATGGGATGAAACAAGCTCCTAGAGCTTGGTATTCAAGGATAGATGCCTATTTGTAGCAGTTGGGTTTTGAGAAGAGTGAGGTGGATCCCAACCTATACTTCAGTGTGGTTGGAGAGGATCCTCTCATTCTTCTACTATATGTGGATGATGTTTTCATTATAGGGGCAGAGAGACTCATCAATAGTTGCAAGGAGAGCCTTGCTTTAGAGTTTGAGATGACTGATATCGGACTGATGCATTATTTTCTGGGATTGGAGGTTTGGAAGGAGCCTGGACACATATTCCTAGGACAGGGGAAGTATGTGTGTGATATTCTGAGCAGATTTCAGATGGGAGATAGCAGGCCCATGGCCACTCCCATGGTTACCAGTTGGAAGAAGCTTCATGCTTCTGAGTCATAGTTGGTGGATTCCACTTTGTATCATCAATTGATTGGGTCATTGATGTATTTGGTCAATACCAGACCAGATATTTGTTTTGTTGTCAACACTCTCAGCCAGTTCATGGTGGAGCCTAGGAGAGTGCACTGGGTGGAAGCAAAACATGTGCTCAGGTATCTTTGTGGTATGGTAGATTATGGTTTGGACTATCATAGAGGAGATGGATTTTTTCTGGTTGGCTATACAAACACGAATTGTGTAGGATGTGTCAGTGATAGGAAAAGCACTTGAAGGTGCTACTTCAGATTGGGATCAGCAGTTGTGTTTTGGTTCAGTTGAAAGCAGAAGTCAGTGGCTTTGAGTTTGGAAAAAGTTGAGTATATGGTAGCTAGTCAGACCAGTTGTGAGGCCCTTTGGCTTTGCAATATGCTGGTGGGATTGTTCGGTGTGTAGTTGATGCCTACTGTGATTTACTGTGATAATGAGAGTTGCATTAAACTCTCGGAGAATCCATTTTTTCATGACCGATCTAAGCATATCGAGATTCGGTATCACTTCATCCATGATTATGTTCAAAGAGAAGATCTGGAGCTACAGTACATATCTATAGAAGAACAGGTTGCAGACATACTCACCAAGGCATTGAACATGAGCAAGTTTGTGTTTTTCAGGGACAAGCTTGGAGTGGTGAGTAACACTTTCCTCGGTATGAGGGAGTGCTAAATTTTTTAATTAAATAAAGTACCAAGACAAGTGTTTCTCTTCCCTAGGTGCCTAAGGGGGAGAAAGTGCCTAATGTGGGTCCTAGTCAAATTAATTTATGAGATGAAAATTAAAAGATAACTTTATGACTAAAGTGAGGGTGAGTGAAGAGACACCAAACCTCAGCCACACATCTAATCTAATCTCAACTGTTAGATTAAAAAACCCCTCACCTTCCCCCATGAGGTCGATTAGGGCAAGAGGGCGCATCGATTGTTGGTTGTTCAAGCATTCTTGTTAAGAGAACTAGAGAGAGAAAGAGAGAGGTCGAGCTGGAGAAGAAAGAGGTAGCATTTGCAGAGATGGTCATGCATCCCAAGGCAACAAGCTAGCATGTATTTCAAGACAAGGTAGAACAATTAATGCAGATCGTATGGTATGGATTTCTAGAGGTCAGACAGTCATTTTTTTTGCACAAAAATCGAGGGAGACAACAGAAGAATTTCTTAGAAGTTTGGCACGCATCCCAATGCTATCGTACAACCATTTATTGGCATAGAAATTGAGGTAATTGTTGTAATAAATTTATGGGTGAAATTATGTATGGTCCATATAGTTTTGGCATGAATTTTGAGGGTCGTACAACACAATTTTCAAGGAGTTGTTCCTGGTGGGTTTTCCGTACAGTCTTGGTAGAATTTTGGGCATGAATTTCGAGACATTCCATACAACATTAATTGTTGGGACAACCGTACAATGTACGAATTTCTGGTTAAAAAATCGAGGATCAAAGCTACAGGGATGTCCAGATAAGTTTGTGTAAATTTCTGAAGATGAATATGTTGTAAAATATTTTTCTCAAAAGCCCATAAATAATAAAAATCCCTCTCTCACTGGTTTTCCCCTTGTGGGTTTTTCCAGGGTCAATGTTAGACCAAAAATTCTTGTGTCTATAATTTTCTGAGTTTCACATACTGCTGATATTTTATTTTTGCACTTAAAACGATGTTGAAAATCCTCATGTTTTAGTTCTGAAGTTAATTTTTTTGTGTGTATTTAATTGTTGATATAAAACTGGGTTTGGGCATTAAACATTGGTTGAAAAATCAATGAGACTGAAACTATGTTGGGGTCTGAAATTTTAACACAAGCGACCAAAATAACGTTGAAATCTGTAAGAATCCTTGGTAAAAACTACAAAAACCAATTCAATCCACCTTTGTATTAGACCATTAGGCAAAAGAATGACTCAAAAATATAGGAAGTGGGTAAAAACTGCTTATAAATAGTAAGAAAACCTAAAATTACTATACCATTTTGATTTTTAACCCAAATAGTGAAAATTGGACCAAAATACATCTCAGATTCAACTAGTTATTACGGGAGCATTAAGAGACGAAAACATAAACTGTCTAGACCATGTAACTCCTCTTCCCCTCCTCTTCACTTCCAATGGATTAAATTTTTAAATTAGGTTTCAAATTTTCAGTAATTTATGGCATAAGTTGTGTAATTCAATGTACGTGAGTTGTCTTTTATCGAGTTGTGTATATGATGGGTTATATACGCCTGTGCAAACCACAGGGCATGTATACCCATCCCTATACATGATTGTAAGTGAAGCATCTCGCGTACAAGCACACAATTAATGATTTCTATGGTTGCTAACTCAAATTTTGACTTTCATCTGACAGTATGGTTCTTAAATGGAGGGAAAGAGAGCACAAGGAGGTCGATGCTACTGCAGATCAAGATCTGAGGGCCCAAATATCCTTGAAAACATGTGTCTTATATAAATTTTCGGCACTCAAAGGGATGAAGGCCCAAGTGAGGTTGCTTGATATTTTTGTGGGTTATTGAGACCCTAAGAGTGAAAGCTTCAACCTCGGCGGGCAACCATTAAGGATTGAAGTAGAGGATATCTACTTTTTGACTGGATTATCACATTAGGGAGGTTGCAAACCTCAAATCATTGGGAGCAGGGAGCAGAATGAAAATAGAGGAATACATAAACACCGACTATGTAGAAAGGATTTCAAAGGTCAGGAGTCAACTCCCCATCTGAGAGATAAACAATCTCAGCTTGAATATTGTTGTCCTCGTGTTGACCAGGATCACAGGTTCAGTTTCGTTGCACCAGGAATCGAGGCTCCTCATGTTTTATGTAGTAGAGTGCTTGAGACCCACAATATATGACTGGTGTACCTCACTTCTGGAAAATATGAACAGCCAGTTGATAGAGTGCAGAGAGCACAGTAAGAGGAACTTTGGGTTTGCCTCTATCCTATGCAGTTTGTTCTTCGAGCGGGTTCCAGGTTTGGGACCTAGAGTCAAGATTCTTTTGAGAGGACCTCATGATCCAGACATGGAATGGTGGATCGAGGTAATGAGACAACAGGGGGGAGGTAGGGTGCCCACACCCTACAACAAGGATTTCTTCTACTGTTGGCAGTGATAGGTCATCGCTCTGGATGACTATCCGTCTATTGAGATCAACTTCAGAGGATATCCGTAAATGCCACTCCCACCAGGAACCGCCTACAGGGACATAGGTACATGAATTTTTTTTAAATATTTCATTTTTTTGTATTTTTGTATAGTAGAACAAAATTTTTTTTTGGATGATTCTTAAGTACTAACTAGACACTTGTGTAACATAGACGTGGGTCCATGATGACTAGAAGGGATTCCTTGACATCGATAGAGGAACTGGGGAGATGAGGCGATGATAGAAGAAGCTGAGAGAGTCCTACAAAACGTGCAAGGAAACATGTCTCGTTTGACTCATAGGATTCCCATTGTTCAGGTAGAGAATCTTTCGGAAGCCATGCAACGACAAGTGGTTGGTGTGCCTAGAGCTTGGGTGCGACTCTTTCGGCATCTTGCAAATGCCGTAGTTTGTTACCATGACACACATCTAGCACCACAGGTGTAGATGTCATGGATATTGTAGTACCGACTGTATATGTGTATTGAGGGTATCAACCCCAATTTTGTACTATAAACACCATATTTTTTTGAAATATATGTAAAACATGGATTTTCAGCTTTACTTATATTTTACAATGTGTACATTGATGAGATGGTTTTCTTTGCTTTAGTTATGTGACAAATGCCCATCTAAATCAAAATTAGCATAACCATTAGATACATGATTAGAACTCCTAGGAATATGATAATATGTAATAAAATCAAACTGTCGTTCTAAAATATGTACCCATAGGAATTGTCAGAGTAAAGTAGGATCACACATGTAGTAATTGTTGTTCAACTAACATAATACTAACTCGGAATCCAGGCAAACTTCTAAAGTGCGAATACCATGTGAGATAACATCGCGCAAAAGTTCTGTAACGATGTTATATTCAACCACATTATTTGTGGATGGCCCCAGGAATATGCCACCTGAAGATACCAGTAAACCCTCGGGTGAGAAAACCAGCTAAGTGATGGAAGCCAAGTTCTTTGTATGACGACTGGATCCGTCTGTGAATCCATGTAGACCGACGACTCCGTTGACATCTACCAACCAAGGGAAAACTCAATAAGCAAGCTAAAGATGAAAAGAAATGAAAAATATATATAAACTAAATTACATTAGTATACAAAGACTTCCTCTCGAGCTTGGGGCTCCGACATAATATCTTTTCAAGTAGAGCCCATTCTTGGGCTCGACCAAGATATTCCCTTCATAATCTTCTAACTCATAGGCTCCTTTTTCTAAGACACGTCTCACAATATAAGGACCGTGACACATGGGTTTAAACTTGCCTGCCTTTGGTAGTTCTTTGGCTTGATCATATAAGAGGACCAAGTGACCCTCAACATACAAATGAAGACAGAGAGACTTATCGTACTGGACCTTGACACGTCTTTTGTTCACCTTAATAGCCATAGAGGCGTCTCGACGCTACTCGTCAAGACTATCTAGTTGTACAATGCGTCGCTCTAGATTGAAAGTGTCAGGCAGGAGAGCGACTGCCATTTTAAGAGAAGGGATTTTGCAAATGGCAATTGAGGGAAAAAGAAAATGGTAAATGTGATGTTGTTCATTTGCTTTTTTGCTGCTGTAATTTTCAAATTTCTTAGTATCTTGTATTTTTTCTCATAATTACAGTAAATGCATGTGGTACCCTTGCTTTATTGGTGAATAACTATAGGAAGTTGAAATATCTTATTGATCTTGGTTTCCGAACTTATAGAACACACTTAATTCTTTTTGGATTCACTTCTATATCATATTAATATGAAAATTATCTAGCTTAAAAAACAAAATATAGGAAAAGACCACTTTACAAAATATTAATATTAACAAAAACACCATTAAAATTAAATTAAAAAATATATTATAATAAAGTCTTAAAAATAAAAATAGAAAAAAAAAATACTCAAAAAATATTTACTCAAAAATAAAATTATAAGAATATTGAAATAAATTATTTATCTTTTAATCAACTCTTTTGAACTTAATAAATTTCAATTAATTTCAATAAAACATATCAATATCACTAAATATTATTAAAAGTTATAATTTATACCTACAAAAATTCTTCTCAGTACAATACAGCCCGCTAATATCTTTCAATTTTTTTTTACTCACTAAATTATTCTATAAACTGAACAAAAACTATCTTCTGAATATTGTATCCTATAAACTGAACACAAACTATGTTTACAGCACCATAAACTCAACGTAAATGTATGTAAGACGGACGTGTTATAATACCGAGAATATTTAATGCGAATTCATCAATACTCGTGTCGGTCTGGGGAAGATGTTGAAGTATTGAAAACAGACGTGTAGTATTGAACACGAATTGATCAGAACTGGTGCGGGTCGCAATCTCCGTCCGGAGATCTAGGCGATCTAGAGGGCCATGTCCATTTGCCCTTACTTTTGATGAGGCCTTTATTTTCTTCTTGCCACGAGCGGGGTGGGATATGAAGGCTATCAATCAATAAATCGCAGCTCTTGTTGACAAGTGCTGGATCTCTACCTGAAGAACTAAAAGGCTCCTTCTCCCCGACAAAGCCATCAAGTAAATGAAGATAAATCTCTAAACAATGAAAGTCACAAAGATTATGAGTGGGCTTCAAAAAGGGAGAGTTCTGGTTGTCGAGAGTAACCTGGATGCCGACGTGGAAATATGTCCAGGGCAGCCAACTGAAGAGTTTGCTCAGCCATCCCATATTTTCGTTAATAAACAGTCCAGGGACCCTGGGAACGACATCATGCTTGTTTACCAACCTCAGAACTTTGACTCCAATCTCCTCCATTCGTTGGGCGAACGTTAGGTTTCCTACGCCTGGAGAGGCGAAGGAAAATACTGTGACGGGAATAGCTGATTGCATGTTGTTCATCATCTCTTTGATATCGTATGCACTTAACGTTGCAAGCGCAGCTCCTAAGCTGTGTCCTGTCAACGTTATGCTCAACCTCTCGTCCTTATATTGTTTCAGAAGCCGTGTAAACTCGCCCACTACAACATCTCTAGCGCTTCTACTGCATTTTTGAGAATCTTCATATGTGGAAGTATAACAATATAGAAATCCCTTTTCTACTCGGAGATTTACATCTGCAAATTTTTGTGCATTCACATCAGTTGGCCTGCGAGCTGCCTTGTTATGAGATAGTCCAGTGGGAGCTAATATGTCTCTGAAATTTTGTATCCATTCTTCCAGTGTTCTCGTTCCTCGCCACGCAATCACGATGTCACGTCGTCCCAGTCTCTCTATCTCAATTGGATCTGTGCAAACGGTGTAAGACTAATTTCATAAATTTAGTGTTTAAATGACCCAGATGAAGAAACAGTTACGAAAACTGCCGTTTTGGTAACAGAATGGTCGAATCTCCTACTCTGATGGACAGGTGGAGAATAACCGTCTTGGGGAAACCGGTCCTCTCTCTGCCTATAAAAGAACCTTCAAAAATACCCATTAAAATCGATCTGAATACCCATTAAAATCGATCTGAAGGCGTATGGCAGCAGGGTAAGAGAGAGAAACTTGTTTTCTGTTCTGTTCAAGAAGTTTCTGAAGAGGGTTCGGTTCGATTCTGTTCTGTTGAAGAGGGTTCTGGGTATCAAATGGATCCAGGTATGAATGCAATTAAATTCCGCTGCAATAGACCAGGTTCAAAACTAGAAAGTTTTTAGATCCTGCAAATAAGCTAACATTGGTATCAAAGCGTGAGTGGAGAACTTTCTTTATATAAGTTTCGTAAATGCATTTGAAAACCAACAATTTTTTATTATTATTATTTAGTGTGATATTCGTACAGCACTCCACATGCTCTGTACAGCTCCTTTTCATTCTAAATTGGATTCAAGTAGACAGATATTTCTGAATTTCTGGTTTACAACAAGAGAATCGAGTGAAATTATTTGAGATAAATTTCCTTATCTGGTTTCCTTGCTAGCTTCAAGTTATAATCATTGATATTGATCGTTTCGGTTGTTTGTGATAGATGGTCTTGCTTGTTTGTGAAGAGTGAAATTATTTTAGATAAATTTATTATCCTGATTCTTTGCTGGATTCAGGTTGAATGAATGGAATTATTTTAGACAAATTTATTTTCATTATTTTTTAGTTGGATTAAAATTTTTCAGAGAACCTATTCTGGCAAATAGATTGATTTATATATATTTAAGCGTTCGCTGCTTTTTACCATACTGTGACCATCTGATATGCTGTGAACATTATCATCTCATGTCGTTGGTTGGTCTCCAGCATGAGCACACAGAGATTGACTGTAATTATCAAATACTATAAGTGGTAAATTGTGTCACTCTGTTTTCTGTCACTCTATTTAAACACATTGTTGTTGAATCAATATGCAGAGTCATTACATTGATTTAAGGTCTGTATTAAGATACGGTTTGGTAGCCACCAAAGTGGTCCAACCGGAAAGACTCATAGATATTAAATCAAATTGTCGAAATTTAGTACTTGTTTCCCTGGTATCAAAATAATAACTCTACAAATCACAATTATTTAGTCACAAGAATATTAGGTTGGCCCAAAGGTGCACCAAATTTTTGAAAGATTATTTAATTGGAGTAGGATGATTGATGGGTATTCACAATTGAGGCCAGTATGGATACTCAAAGGTAACATACCTACTYAGTTGTGAATATTTTATCAATCARTCCTATTAGGTGAAAGGAAATCACCATAATTGTTAAATAGTTTGCCATAAGATTAGCCCAAAGGTAGGTCACGGTAATACTATTCACTATTGTTTAAACCATGTTTTTCAAATTGCTTATAACTCTTAGCATTAATGTCACATAGCATGTATTTGTGATTGCAGTATCAGTTCCTGTGTCGCTTCATTCGCATGCCTCTTCTGTCCCGATTTTGAATGGAATGAATTTTTCAGATTGGAAAGAACAGGTTCAGTTTCACCTTGGTGTTCTGGATCTAGATGTAGCACTTGAATCTAAAAAGCCAGCTGCTATTACTAGTAACAGCAGTGCAAAAGAAAAATCTACATTCAAAGCATGGGAAAGATTGAATAAACTGAGCCTTAAATTCATGCGAATGACTGTGGCAAACAACATTAAGTCAACTCTTCCTACTACTAAAAATGCTAACGAATTCCTGAAATCTGTGGGAGAACGTTTCAAAACTGCAGACAAGTCTCTTGCTGGGACACTGATGGCTAAGCTTACCACCATGAAGTTTGATGGTACGCGTGGAATGCATGAGCATGTCCTTGAA
>ML792945.1:259667-275800 GCA_009831015.1 Picea engelmannii
GCACCACGTGCTCCAAGGGTGCCACTCGCTGGCTTGACGGATTGGTAGACTCTAAAACCCCTGGAGTCAACACTCCGCCAGGTGAATCTTGTGGGAGACTAAGGGCTCTAAGGAATAAGGCCCTCGCCTTATTGCACGCCCCTTAGAATCATCGTGAGCGACTGTCGCAGTCTGCCCTCACGGCATCGTGGATCCCCTCGAACTAGGTAATCGTTAACCTACAGTTCGAGCCACGGCGGGAGTGTTAGTAGGCTGTGGCAGGGCTGCTGTCCACACCTCTCCCTCAATCTCTCTGGATCTCTTGTGTTTTCTCTATATGCATAAGAAATTCCCCTATGTTGCTTTGCAAGTGCACATTCTTTACAACCAACATGATCATTCCTCATAGCAGGAATAATTTCAACCATTTTTTTCTTTTCTAGTAACATTAAATCATTGTGATTAAGGTTCCCATACCTTTTATTCAATAATTACTCTATTGACATTGTTGTCCATGCCAATGTTTGATGATTGTTCTTGGTCACATCCATCTTCTACAATCCTCCAATTATAGTACCTGTAGTAACAATCCTGTAGCAATCTCGGATATCCTTAACAAGACATTGTGAGTTAAGAAATTCCGCCTTTAAATCATTATAAAAAATATTAGCAACATATATCAAATTCTTTTTGATACGAGGAACATACATCACATTATGAATCTGTCTCACTTGACCATCGTGAAAATTCACACTTATTAATTCATAATATTGAATTTTATGTGATCTGTTATCTCCTAATTAAATGTGTGTTCCATCAATGTTGTCATAATATTCATCATACCATTATTTATTATAAGACATATGAGCTATGGAACCAGAATCAATAAACCAAATATTCCTATCACCATTTTATGCAAACAAGGCAGATTCAGAGATAAACAACTTAAGATTTTTAAATCCATCACTAATTGAGGTGTATTTCGATTAAAAAATTTCATTATTCCCTTTTTATATTTGTTTCAACTCGTTCCTTTTTATTTTAATACAATCTTTAGCAAGATGCCCTGGTTTTCCACAATAATAACAATCCACATTTTGTGAGATAGTTGGCTTAGGTTGATGGATATTTGGTATGTATTGTTGGTTTTCATTGATGTCAACCATTGGAGAGTGATATTGTAGATTGATGTCAACCCTTGGAGAAAGTTCGATAGTGAATTCTTGTAGCACAAAGGTTTGGGTAATGGACCCAAGGTTGTTTCATGTATAATTGTATGAGTTTTAATATATTTTAAGGTAATAATATTCTAGATGGATATTACATGTCATTTTATTCGTCATTGATATATTTAAAGGCAAGACAATTATATATGAATAGTACATGTCATGCCATTTCTAGTGGTATGTGGAACGTCACATAACTCCTTGCGGTTAGAGAGTTATGGCCATGTGAAGTTCGAGAACCCTCATGAGTCATCTAGAAGACCCAAAAGGTCAAAGTAGTCCAAGTGCTTTAAGAGATTTTTAGAAGGTAAATAATAAAGTGAAGTGATGAGTGTACTATAATTCAAAGTTAATACAAAAGAAATTATTTAAATAATAAAGTTAATGGAAAAAATACTAAGTTGACAAGTGGTGAGAAGTGGGTTAGCCCTAAAATAAGGAAAGTGATTTAAGATGGTTAGAAGGTAACCCCTTGAGGTAAAGTGAAGTGATGAGTGTACTATAAGTCAAAGTGGATACAAAATAAATTATTTAAATAATAAATTTAATGGATAAATTACTAATTGGACAAGTGGTTAGAAGTTGGTTAACCCTAAAATGAGGAAAGTGGGTTAAGATGGTTAAAAGGTAACCCCTTGAACAACCTACATGAAAGTATAAATAAGAGGCAAGACTCTTTCATTTTATATTAAACTTGAGAATATTGAATATGTATAGGTGAATGAGGTAACCAAAGGATATCTAAGCCGGATTTTAAAGAGAAAGTGAAGTAAAGAAGGTCTAAATTCAAGGGAGGATAAATTTTTTTGATGATGTTTTCTAAGATATGTTATTTACAGGTCATCTCACCATTTTCGCAATAATTTTTTTCTAGAATGATTCAAACCGTGAAATTGATAGGCCATTGATAAAACATATCCAAGTATTTGTGTTTCTCATTTCACCTTTTGGTTTGTTGTAGTTTTGGAGTTACACTCCATGAAAAATAGGGTTTGTGGCTAGTCCTGAAACTAGTCTAAAACAAGTGTTTCAGGTAAACACGTCATAACATGTTCATAACATATCAAAATTAATTAAGACAAAAAGTGTTGGTTAGAGTATTGTCAATAGTAGTTTTTGTAAAATTATCATATCCATACAACAAATATTCCATGCGAGGCACGCTCTACAAGTTCACTCTCTAGAATAAGCCAGAATTCAACAAGGTATGTCATTTTTCCTATAAATACTTTTCTGAGAAGTTCGAAATTGTGACACCTAGATAAATTGTATAAAAAACACTGAAGAACATTATGTACTATTTTCATATCTTTATTCATTATAGGTACATAGTTATGATTATTTCAAGTTAGGGTTGTTGACTAATCCAAAACTAGTCATGTGAGACTAAAGTAAAGTTTGATTAAAATGATAGTCTCTTATTGTTAAAGTTAAGGAAGGTTTGCGGGTATGTGATCATATACACCAGGTCTATTATAGAGTTACAAATCATCTTTTGATGATGAAATTGATGAGAGCTTTCAATTGAGCTGCATGTTGGGTACATGGTTGAGACAATTAGTTGATGAGTTGGCACATACATGAGATGTATAGTGGATGATATTGGTACATATTGATGAGTCATAGATGATGAGTAGTTGATACATGATTGGTACATACTTGGTACATGGTTGGAGGCACTTGTTAGTAGTATTGTTGACACATGGTTTATGGCTGATGTGGCATACTTTTGTTGATATATTATTAGAAGCACATATTGATCTTAGTGATGATTATGAGTTGTTGTGTTATGCTTGGTTGATGCACATATTTAAGATTTGTCTTGGTGATTGATCTAGGTGAGTAGATATGATTTGGTTGATAAGATTGATGAGATAGGTTGTTGTGATAGGTTGTTTGGACAAGTTGTTGTGACAGGTTATTTGTACAGGTTTGGTGCATGGTTAATGCACTTGTTCATGGTATATTTTGAGGTACAGGTTGGTGCATGGTTGATGTAATTGTTTATGGTATAGGTTGATTACAGATTTTTTGGTATAGGTTGGTGCATGGTTGATGCACTTGTTTATGGTACAAGTTGATTACACGTTGAGGTACATGTCAATGCATGGTTCAGGTTATCGGTACAAGTTGGTGCATGATTTATGCACTTGTTTATGGTATAGGTTGATTACAGGTTGATTCGTATAGGTTTACAATAGTATATCTCACAGTGATAGTGTAACAATGGTTCAATCATTCTAATTCTACTTCATGATGGTTGGATGGGGCAAGGACATGTGGTTGTAGCTACCTTTCGGTTGTGGCTGGAGAACATAGGGGGTTGTATCCTCCTTCTGGTTGTAGCCAGAGAATTGGGGATTGGAGCTTTCATTAGGTTGTAGCCTGAAAAACTAGGGGGTTGGAGCCTTCTTCCAGTTGAAGTTGTTAAAAAAAGGAAGTTGGTGCTTCCAATGAATAAATTCTTCAAGACATATAAGAAAAAACATTATGTGGTTTTCTCCCACTTTGGGTTTTCACGTAAAAACACTAGTGTACTGTGTATGTGTATGATTGTTCATTTGTTCATTGTTTATTTACTCTACAAATATTGGATGATAATGCTACATTGATATAACACTTGCATTATATGGTTAAAAAGGATTATATTGTTCTATTACTGATTCACCCCCCCTCTCAATAATCCAACAATTGGTATCATAGCTGGTTCCTTCAGAAAATAATTTAACCACTAGAAGAAGATCATGGATTGTTCTGAGAATGGAGTACCGATGTTTAATGGTAAGAATGGTTTTAAGTATGAGATGTGGAGCATAGGGACGAAAGTATTTTTACAGGCATAGGGACATTATATTTGGCTATCAGTTGTTACATGATATGATAGTTCAAAAAGGGAAAACACTATAGCCAAGAAGAAATTTAAGAAGAATAACAAAATAGAAATGGATTTCATTTGGGAAGGATTACCTAATCCGGTAACAGAAAAGGTTGTTAAATGTTCATCATCAAAAGAACTTTCGGATAAGTTACATGACATATATTCTTCACCCATCTCAGATCAGAAAATGTCAAAGAAGATGTAGATACAAATAAAGAAGAATTATGTTCACCATGTCAAATATATTCAGAAGATGAAGAGAAAATAACCACCAGAGGTATGTTCTTTTGCTTTAATTGTGAAAAATGTGGACATACTGAAATATAATGCCATGAAGGAAATGAGACAGAAAAACAAATTGAAAAAGAAGACAATTATGAGCCATAATTGATTAGTTCTTTAAATGAACTAAGAGAAGAAAACAAGTCACTCAAGAAAGAATTGATGAAACAAAAGGAAAGTGTTCACATTTTTAAAAAATCTCAATAGGTCATCGAGAAATTAAGAAGTCAGTTAGAAGAAGACAAAAATATTGAAGAAAATCTTGAATATCAAAAGAAGTGTTTGGAAGCCAACATAGCAAAAGAGAAGGAAGAAGCATAAATGAGAGAGAATATATTGACAGATCATATTAAGGAAATAACTAACAATATAAACCAACTTGAGTTAGAGTGTGGTCAAGAAGAGAAAGTACTTGAAAAAGAAATAATCACATTAAGAATTCAGCTTGAAGACGTGAAGAGAATAAAAGAAGTCATGAAGTCTCAGATAATAAAGAAAGAAGAAGAGGTTGAGAAGCTTGAAGAAGAAGTTGTCACATTGAGAAGTAAAATCGACAATCTCAAAAAGAACATTGAAGAGACAAAAACATCGACATCAGTTATAGAGAATGAAGAGAAGCACTCTAGGTTGATATAAAAGAAGAATGAAGAAAATAGAAAGAGTTATGCAGAAGTACTCAAAGGAATAAATCATGGTCAACCAGAATCTAAGAAAACTATTGAATATAAATCTTCAAGAAGACCATCTATGTTCAAGACACAAATAATCTTCAATCATGATCATGATTAATCAAGGCATAAATTCAGAAGGACTACACCACAAAGAAGATCGGTCATGC
Source organism: Picea engelmannii (assembly GCA_009831015.1). Lineage (NCBI taxonomy): Eukaryota > Viridiplantae > Streptophyta > Pinopsida > Pinales > Pinaceae > Picea > Picea engelmannii. Next base: position 264,871 of record ML792945.1, read on the forward strand.
CCAGGTATGCAAATTTCTTTTATGGTCATTGTTTTTATTGTACTAATTTTGAACATAAGGTTGCAGATTGCAAGGATTATAAAGGAAATGTTCAAGAAAGAAGTGCCTATGTGGCCGCATGTAACATTGAGTGTTACAAATGTCATAACTATGGAAACATAGCCAATGATTGTAGAAGCATGATCGACACTTCCATGAAAGAGAATATTGATATTAGATATAAGAAAGTATGGATAAGAAAACAAGAAGAATATGTGAACAAAGACCAAGTACTAGAGATCACAAGATTGACAATAAAATGAGATGAAGAAAATTATACAGAGAAAAGGGAAGATGTCATATACAGAAAGGTTTGGAAAATAACATAAAGAAAGGAAGGATAGGTAAATAAGGAACATTTTCAAGAGATTGTACTTTCAGGCATTGTAGTGAAAGATGAATCCACAGATAGAAATAAATAATTCAGAGATCAGAGAGATAATGAATCTACCAATCAACATGATGATGAATCTACCAATGAAGATAATGATGAATACACATCAGAGCAGGAATTGTTCTGAGCCATCCCTCTTAGAGATTCCCAAGTAATATGAATATTATACAGAGGGATTCTATGCGATAGTTATGAAAGACCAAAGAACCAACCTTCGAGCAACTTGCACAGTTTGAGAAGACAAATTCAAAGAAATCAGTTAGCAGAAGTACAATTTGATAGATTAATGAAGACTTCATGATAGTATAGTGATAAATGGGTTAGCATTATTGACAGTTGTGCAAGTAGAGTCTTATATAGTATGGATAGAGATGGATTCGTAAGAACACTTAAAATGTTTGGAAATATATATGATAATGGATGAGATAATGGATTCATATATTGGTTCAAAGAGTGGTTCAGAGACAAATGAACATTATCATAATGGATGATAGTTACATAGAAAATGGCCCAAACAATGCCAATGGATTCCAAATTAACAGATGTTTTTTGGACACATCTAGTGCATACATTAGTTCACATTCAAAATAGAGTAATTATGGAAAACAACAACGATAGAAATCCCTACGAACTATGGAAAGGAACCATAAACAACAACCTCTACATCAAGGTAACTCAAGGTAATATTTTATTAATTGAAATTTATGTTGATGATATTGTTTTGGAAGTACTAATGATAGGTTAAGCTGTAAATTTTCAAAGGATATGTAGAATGAATTTGAAATGTCATTACTTGGAGAACTATCCTTCTTTTTGGGTTTTCAGATATGTCAAAGAAACCAAGGAATTTTTATTTCTCAAACTAAGTATATCAGAGAAATGCTAAACAGGTTTGGAATGGAAGATTGCAAACCAATTACCACTCCTATGCAAACCAATTGCAAGTTGAGAAAAGATGATTCAAAGTCTACAGACCAAATACAATACAAGTTAATGATTGGTAGCTTACTATATGTGACATCATCCAGACCATATGTAATGGAAGAAATTGGAGAGGTGGCACAATTTCAAGCAACACCAAATGAATCACATATATTAGCAGTGAAGAGGATTTTCAGATATCTCAAAGGAACATAAGAGTTTGGATTATGGTATCCAAAAGGAAAGGATCTATCACCATAGATGATTTTAGGGGCTAAATTTCTCCCATGGGCTAATTTTTCATGGTTTTTCCAAAAAAGAGATTTGCTATTTTAAAAATGATTTGCCCAAATTCTATAGGATAAAATTATTTTACCTTAAAAATAGCGAAAATTTTATAAAACTATATAAAATCCTCAGAAATTTGAATATTTTTACAAAAATATCGCCAAACATTTATAGTTGGCATATGAAGGATAAATAATATTCACTAAGGTTTCTACATTTTAAAATAAATTTTCATCCTTAAAATCATCCTTGTCTATGACTTATTGCTTACACATATGTAGATTGGACAGGTTGCATTGATTACCGACGAAGCACAAGTGGAGCAATGTCCTACTTGGGTGAGTGTTTAGTATCTTGGCTAAGCAAGAAACAATCATCAATATCCTTATCTATAGGCGAGACATAGTATATTGCAGCAACGACATGTTGTACACAGGTTCTATGGATGAAACAAACTTTGACATATATAAAGGTTGTGTATGATGAGCAAATTCCAATCTATTGTGATAATACAAGCGCCATTAGTATTTCAAAAAACCCGCTGATGCACTCCAAGATGAAGAACATTCCAATCAAGTATCACTTTCTACGGGAACAGGTTGCAGAGAAAAACATCATAGTTGAATATGTGGAAACAAAAGAACAAGTGGCATACATGTTTACAAAACCGTTTCCATAGGAATCCCTTGAGTATCTTTGCCACAAACTAGGATTAATTTATGTAGATTTTAACCTTGTACAATATTTACCGCAAATAGATTTTTAGTAAAAGAATAGAAAATATACAATGGCAAATACAAACATAATAGAGAGAATTTTCCCGTGGAAACCCAAACCGGGAAAACCAACATATTCTATATTTTTATTCATAGTAATACATTGTTTGCAATACAATATACATATAGGATCCAATGACATTCAAAACTCTAAATCAATGACCTGGATTAGTCAACAACCCTAATTCCATAACCGAAAAAAGAAAACCATTGTAAAAGAAACCATGTGCCGAAAAACCACCTAAATATGTGACATGTTTCCCAAGGATAAAAAAATTTGTCGGGGGTGCTGCCTCTGAACCTCCATGCCCAAGGGGGGAGCCTAGTGGCTTCCCTGCGTGCCCGACGCAATGGTCAGACACTACTACTCGTGCAAAGAATATAACACATACCCAACAATTTCTACTCCAAAATGAATGCATTTGAATGCTTATCTTATATGTCTTATATATACACAAGGAAACACCATAAATAGGACAAAGGGGGAAAGATTTATAAGATGCAAAGGTAAATTATTGGAGAGAGAGTATAGAGGTATGTTTCCAAGGGAAGCTATTGTCACAAGGGAAGAATGAGTGATATGACTTTAGAGTGATACCCTTTGTCAAAGGGGGAGATATTATTCATATGAAGGGAAAGTGAGTAATCATAGGTTTATAAACACAAAGAAAAATCAAAGGCACATATATAGGGGGAGAAGCCCCAAAGGGAGATACCCTTTTCCATTGATGTCAAAGGGGGAGAGATAAAAACATTGATGAAGACTATAAGCATGAATGTTATCATGACTAAGTGTTGCCATCAATGTTGGTGTTTCCATCAATGACAAAGGGGTAGATTGTCGGACAATTGCCTTAGGTTGATGGATAGTTGGTATGGATTGTTGGTTGTCATTGATGTCAACCATTGGAGAGTCGTATTGTAGATTGATGTCAACCCTTAGTGATTGATGTCAACCCTTGGAGAAAGTCTCGTAGCGAATTCCTATAGCACAAAGGTTTGGGTAATGGACCAAAGGTTTTTTCATGTATAATAGTATGATTTTTAATATATTTGAAGGTAAAACTATTCTAGATGGATAGTACATGTCATTCCCTTTCCGTTGGTATGTGGAACGTCACATAACTCCTCATGGTTAGAGAGTTATGGCCATGAGAAATTGGAGAACCCGAGTTATGACCATGAGAAGTTCAAGAAACCAACTACATGCAATGACTAGCTTCATTTCTTCATATGAATTACCTTTTAGCAAAATGGACTAACTAGCTTTCTTCCCTCAAATTCACTACTTTTCAGAGTGATGGGTCAACCTTTATTATTGCGTTCAACCTTTCTTTTTGCATTTCCATTTAACTGGATGCAGTAACTAGCTTCCTTTTCTTACTTAAACTATCTGTATGCACTAGCTAGCTTACCTATGATAACCCAAATCTACAATCAAACTCGGGTCAAACTCACATCCTCTTTTTTCCAAAAATACAGACATGGCTCATTTCACGTCCCAATATTGAGACGACAAAGTTAATGCACATTCTAGTTGAATTATTCTTTTATATCAAGAGACCTTTGTTGATTTACAGAACTGGCCACTGGAACCAGAGGGAAATTTAAGTTTGACTATTTTTCATTTCACCTCGCAAAAACAAGACACATAAAGTTAATGAACAGAATTGTTTGGACTTGCCCTATTTTCAAAGCCGAGAGGGGTTGATCCCTTCACAATACAACTCGTCATTAAAATTACAGGGCAAAATTCTTACTGCATATATAATTGGAGAGAAAGGTTTTCATTATTTTGGTAACAACTTAACATTTTCAAAAAATACTCTAAAAGAAGTTTAGTTTAATGAACAGATTTATTAATAATTATAATAGAATAAAGATTTCCAAATAAATTTATTAATAATTAAAATAAAAAAACAATTTTCATAATAAAGGTTTGACAAGTCCAAATAAACGTTTAAAGTTTTAAACTGGATAAAAGTGAACAATACTGGTTGGAGTGTGTAAGTAATTTTTCTTTCTTAAAAGGGTTTTGATTTTAAAATTATCATTCAAAAAAATGAATAAAACTAGCTGGAGTATGGTGAATAAATTTTTCTTCCTTTAAAAGGTTTTAATTTTAAAATCATATATGAAAGAAAGTGAACAATACTTAGTTGAATGTCTAACTAAACTTTTGGATTTTGATTTTATTAATTTAAAATATTAATTTATTTTTAAAAATCTAATTTTATGAAATTTGAAGGTCAACTAAACTTTTGGATTTTGATTTTATTAATTTAAAATATTAATTTATTTTTAAAAATCTAATTTTATGAAATTTGAAGGACTATATATTGAATTTTAAATTAAACAAATTTTTATATATTTTATTTTATTATTTATAAAATTTTATTTATTATTTTTAATATTTATATTATTTTTTTTATCAAATTTATGATAAAAAAAAATGGTTTATTATACCATTAATTTATTTTATATATTTTTATATAAACATATAATTATAATTAATTTCTTTTCTCTCAATTCAAAAATGTGAATTTGATTTTATTAATTTAGAATATTAATTTATTTTTAGAAATCTAAATTTTATGGAATTTGAAAGACTATATTAAATTTAAAATTAAACAAAATTCTATATACTTTATTATATTATTGATGGAATTTTATTTATTATTTTTATTTAATTAATATATATATATATATATATATATATATATATATATATAATGAAATTTATGATAAAAAAAAGATGATGGTTTATTATACCATAAATTTATTTTATATATTTTTATATAAACATATAATTATAATTATTTTTTTTTCTTTCAATTCAAAAATACATTTAAATTACATCTTTTATTTTTAATTTTTAATGGAATGCATTTATTCTATTTTAATTAAATGTAGCATTTTTTCTATTCTCTTCCCTTCTTTTCAACCTTTTTGAATTTTAAGCAATTAGTAATTTGAATTTCATTAAAATTATGCAGGTATTCTGGCAGTTAGTTCTTGGGATAATTTATTCAGCAAAGAGTTTGTCGAGAAGCTGGGAGCGATTATTATAAAACTTCATAAGAAAAGGGCCAAATACAAAAGCGAGATGAAAAAGCAATCTGTCCCATAGGCTATTTTTACCCTCGTGGACGTTAAAAATGACTTTCTTTCTTTCTTTAAATCACATGAAATACATTTAAATTACATCTTTTCATCCAATTCATTTTCAATTTAAACTAAATGAAACATCTTTCCTATTTTGTTCACTTGTTATGCCCATCCTTGAATTTCACTTCTTCTTGTGGTCTTTAATTGACTACGTCACACAATGAAAAATTAGCTTTATATGGAACTTTTTTTTCTAAATCCATTTAGTGAGTTCAATTTTTATTTCAACATTTAAATATAAATTTAGGAAAAATTGGGTTTCATATCAAATAATTTTTGAAAATTTTATAAAAAAAAATTAACCCTAATCTAGAAGAGCAAAATTATCTATCTATTTTGACAAGTGTAAAGAAAAAAATAAGCATTGCTAAGATAAGAAAAAATTCTCAGGAGCTCCATAGTGAAACTGGGTGTTGGTCAACTACTAAAACCCCATGGGATGAAATACTATGTCACATGTGTGACACTAAGAAGGTTGAAGATGAAAATCACTTTAGATCTAATTTTCAAAATATTTGTCATACTACCAACCTTCCAAACCTCTTAACTCAACAAAACTATGGTGATCTTGGAAATATTCTCTTAATGCCTTTCCAGCCAGAAACAAAATTCTAAAGAATCACAAGTAATCACTTACCCTCTTAAGGTCCCCTACACCAATTTGGTCTTAGTGGAGGTTAATCATCATCATCATCATAAATTATGAAAAAATTTAACTACTGTTTAATTAAATTTAGAATGTGATACTCCATATTCCATTCATATTTTTCTAACACCTTAACCAACAATTTAAATCCAAAAGAAAGATTATGAAAAAAAGTCAAATTGAACTCTACATCTAATATTTGAATTAATATCTAAATTTAAGAGAAATTTTTATATGTTTTTTTTTTGTTTGCTAGTATATCTGTGACCTGTGGGACTAGCCTGTGGCTGAGAAACCAAGACTCGGGAGCATCTAAGCTGTCAAAATCACCAGGGGATCGCACCCGTCCTGATCCATACCAACCCTTAACATGGATGGATTTTTTGTCCCTGCAGGTTTCAAACCAATGACTTTAACATCACGGAGTTCCTTAATAGCACACTCATTCACTGACTGATCTACACCTTGGGGACAAGAAATGTTTATAAGTTATTTCATATTAAAATTAATAATTTGTTAATGTAATATGAAAAAAAAATTAATGTAAAGAGACCTTAACAACCCCCCTGGTATGATAACAAATGTAAAAGTTCTAGGAAAAGCATTATAAAGCAAGAGTTGTTTTTACACCTATCTAATCTTGATCCTAAGAATTTCTCGAGGAAAATTTCAATTTTTCATATAGAGGATGAAGTTTTTCTATTGAGTACATAGATTCTGGGATTACGTGGCTCCCAAATGAGAATTTTTTAAAATTTGAGGCACTATCCTCATCCCTCACATACACAAGATCTTCAATTTAACACGAAAACGAAAAATCTAAGGATAGTGAAGGATATCATGCTAAAATTTTTAAAATTAGAGGGTCTATCCTCATCCCTCACACACACAAGCTCTTCAATTTAGGAAGAAAACAAGGATTCCATAAACCCTGGACACAAATCCTCATCATACCAACTTTTAAAAGTGGGGATAATAACATTCCCTATAATTATATGACCATTATGACTAGCTTTATTTTAGCCAAGCTATATGGAATTATTTTGAAAAAGAAGATTAGCCCATAGCTATAAAGTTATGGAAAAAGAGCTAAATTCCAAGATGGATTTAGGACATATGATTCAACTATGGACCACATTTTTACCTTTAGGATCACTGTGGAGGAGTGTTGCAATAATAAAACCAATCTGATTTGTTGTTTTGTTGACTTTAGGAAATCTTTTGACATAGGACCGAGGACAAACCTTTAGGATAGATTGGAAGAGAAAAGTGTCTCTTTCAAGTCTAGGTAGGCTCCAATAAGGTTGTATGAGAACATTATTGCCAATTTTAGGAACACTAAGGTCTATTCAGAAGAAATTAACTACAATATTAGAGTCAAGCAAGGTTGTCCCTTGACCCCTACCATTTTTGGCATATACATTGACAAGTTAGAAGGTTTTTTTGAAGAACATATTATGTTGGTCCAACTCTCACTAGTCTAGTCATCATTATTCTTCTTTAGATTATGATATTGATCTTATGGTGAGGATTCCTAATGATCTTTTCAAGAAACTAAGAATCCCTAGGGATTTGTAGTCCAATGTGGTTATGACTTTTAATACTCACAAAATATAAGTCATGATAATCAAATATGATAAGATCACCTACAATACTTTTGTACATGACAACAACAACATGGAGGAAGTGCCTTCATGCACATATATTGGAACAATATTCACCACAAGCTCAACATGAATTACAACATTGAGTTAAGTATAAATGGAGGATGGAAAGCTTATTGTGGGATTGGAAACAATTATAAAACAACATACCTTTTGATATGGGATAAGAAAAAACACCTCCTTGAGACTCTCATTACTCCTGCTATTCTATTTGGATGTCATGTTTGGGGATTCAGTATCTCTAAAGAGTCATGGAGAAATACAAAGTATATTCAAAATAACTTTATAACTTATTATCTCAAAATTTAAGTAAATACACCATATCCTTTTTACTCACAGAAGCAATCATTTCCTCCATTTAGGGCATGACTATGATGAGAGACCTATTCTATAAGAACAAGTTAAACAACAAGGAAGAAAATAGACTTCCTAAAAAAATTTCAAACTCCAGCGAAAACCACATTCGAAAGCGAGGATGGAATAAAGATGCCCAATCTTGGCTAAACTGGTGGGGAGTAAAGGAAGACAACATTTTGTAGAATAAGAATAATATTAAAAATATTATTAAATCAAAATTTAAGGAGAAAATGTAATGTCATAAAGAGTTAGAGTGAAAATAAAATTAAGATATTATATGGAAGTAATCACAATTCCTAAAATGCCGTAGGATGAAAGATTTGGTCACCTTTGTGATGCTAAGAGGCTTGAATATGAAAAACACTTCCCCTTAGATTGTCTAGCATATATCAAGATTAGATCTCAAATTTTGAAATATTTGTCTCACTACCAACCTTCAAAACCTTTTAACTGAACAAAACTATGACGACCTTGGAATTTTTCTCTTAATGATTTTTTAACTCAACAAAACTATGGTGATTTTGGAATGTTTTTCTTAATTCCTTTTTAGTACAGAAATAAAATTATGAAGAATTCAAGTAATCCCTCACCTTATTAAGTTTATATGGACCGATTTAGTCTCACTAGACGTTAATCCTCATCATAAACAACAACATGAATTTAGTATTTGAGAAAATATATTCTATCAAAAATAAAAATAAAAATAAAAATCCTAGAAAATAAAGGATATACATTCTTTTGGTAAAAAAATCGTTTCACAAATAAATAAAAGGATCTTATATAATATAAATTTCATATCTAATTACAATAAATATTTATAATTATTATTGTGTATATGGTTGTATGTTTTGCTTACAGATTTGTATGATGATGTTGTTGGATTATGATGTTATGTTATTTAATATCTATGTATAGACAGGTGTTATTGATGGGTTTCTCCTGAGTGTGTAGGGAGCTTGACAGATCGAGGATGTCAATGGAATCAATGGACCTCATTGGACTATGGATCGAGTTAGGGAGTGGACTATATATGGCTTATCATTTCTTGCTAATCAGACTCACATAAGAAGTAAAGGGGCCATGCTAATCATTTCTTTCTATATTGAGGGAGAGGTGTGACAACAACCCTACCAAAACCTACTAGCACTCCCGTCATGGCTCGGATTGTAGGTTAACAACTACCTAGTTTGAGATATCCATGATGTCGTGAGGGAAGACTGTGATAATCGCTCATGAAGACTCTAAAGGGAGCGCAATAAGGCAGGGACCTTATTCCTTAGAGACCCTTAGTCTCTCACAAGGTTGCTTGATGGAGTATTGAACCCAAGGTTTGGACAACTACACAAATAATTCAAAGGAGAGTGGCACCCTTCAAGCACATAGTGCATTTTGAAGGGCACTTCACATAATTAAAATTTTAATAAAGGCGAGTGGAACCCTTGGGGCATGGATTGCATATTGAAGGGCACGTCACAATCTTTAATAAACATGAGTCAATGAACGTAGGTGCCTAGAAAAAAGAATTTGTTTTAACATGGTTAGAATTAAAATAATTATTAAATGAGTTATTTTTATTAATTATAAAATCTCCTTAAAAATTATAAGCCTAGTTTAAAAATTTGAACCTAGGTCTAAAGTGGGTAAGAAGACAAAATTTTAAACAATAAATTGAATAAATGATTGGGGATGAAGAAGAATCAAGTTAGGAATTGAAAGAGTAAAAATTTGTATATAAATATTTAATTATATAAATGTGTGCAAAAGAATACCAAATTCGATCTAAGATAAGAAAGGAAATAAATATAAAAAGGAATGTGGAAGCATAGAAAGGAATCTAGTCTAGTCTAACTAAAAAACTTTCTTAAATTAAACACAAGTAAGTTTTAGAATGGCATCAACCATTAAAAAAGAAATAGATGGAATAAAGGAAAAAATAAGAGTGATTTTAGGAGTGCTTTTAGGATGGGTGAGGGAAATTGACATTTAATTAAATTAAATAGTGAATTTTTGGTGCAACTAAGGGATCGAGTGACAAATGTACGTGGGATATTAATTCCTAATTAATTAAAAAAAAAGAATTTAATGTGCAATTGGCAAGTGGACACTAAGAATAATTCTATAAAAGAAATTGCTACGATGAGGAATGTATCATGACTGGTATGCGTAAAGTTATGTTGCCGGAATTTCTTTCACTGATTTTTCTTGTGAGAGTTGGGATACCCAACTGAAAAAAGAGAGAGTGGTAGCTCAATCGTGTGAGGCGAGATGGGAGCTATTGTTTTATGATTGTGTTTGTGTGTATCCCCTTTGTGACTCTAGGGGCTAAAGGGGAAGAAGATTATCCCTAGTGTTGGCTGGGAGGTACTGGTGAGGTCTTAACAGTTAGTAAGCAGAGAGAGGGACGAAACGAAAGCATGAGAGACTATCATTGACTTCTCGCTTTTGGTTACGGTATTTTTATTTAAATTTGTAATTGCATTGGATTAATTTGTATAATCTAGTTTTTTTTTACCTTGCGTAATTGTGTGAGATATTAAGATCAAGAGATAAGCTCCTAGATGCTTTTGTAAATGCTAGAGGCGGATTTCTAATAATTGCACCGCCATTTGTAATGTAAATCTAAGCTTGAATGTATACATATATAAATGCTTGACCACTATCATTGTTAATTTCAAAT
>ML792945.1:275807-308912 GCA_009831015.1 Picea engelmannii
AATGTTTGACCATCACTATTGTTAATTCCAAATATGAGCTTGAAAGCTTACATACATAATGTTTGATCATCGCTTGGTTAATTTCAATCTAAGCTTCAATGTCTACATACAGAATGTTTGATCACTTCCCTTTAATTTGAACATGAGTTGGTACTATCTGATCCATAACACATTTTTTTCCAAATCAAAATTTTTCTCTAATGAGGTCACTACCAACCAAAAATGATCTGGAACTGATAAAAAATTATTCTCATCCTTACCCACGTTTTTTCTTACTCTCCAACGAATTTTTACTTTGCCAATGCACACTCCACCTCTGTATTTTTGCTGATGGAAGCCCAGGCAATTTACCCACATTTGTTCTCACTCTCCAACGAAGTTTTACTCTGCCAATGCACATTCCACCTCTGCATTTTTTCTGAAGGATGCCCAAGACATTTACCCTCCTTACCTCTGCGTCTTTGGTGTGAAAATGTACTCAGAATCTAGGGAAAACTAACAAGAGTTTTTACCCTCCTTACCTCTATGTTTTTGGTGTAAAACATGCTCAGAATGTGGGGAAAACTAAAGAGAGTTTTTACCCTCCTTACATTTGTGTTTCTGGTGTAAAAATGTACTCATAATGTGGGGGAAACTAGAAATATGTTTTACCCTCCTTATCTCTATGTTTTTGGTATAAGAATGTGCTCAGACTATGGGGGAAACTAGCAAGAGTTTTTACCCTCCTTACCTCTGTGTTTTTGGTGTAAAACATGCTTAGACTATGGGGGAAACTAGAAAGAGTTCTTACCCTCCTTACCTCTACATTTTTGGTGTAAAATGGTGCTCATACGGTGGGGGAATCTAGTAATATTTTTTACCCTCCTTGCCTCTATATTTTTGGTGTAAAAACATGCTCAAACTGTGGGGGAAACTAGAAATAGTTTTTATCCTCCTTACCTCTATGTTTTTGGTGTAAACACATGGTTAGAATGTGGGGGAATCTATTAAGACTTTTTACCCTCCTTATCTATTATTTTTTGGTGTAAAAACGTGCTCATAATGTGGGGGAAACCAACATCCATTTATACCATGTTTATATCTATGTTTTTATGTGTAAAAGGTGCTAGCTTGTGGGGGAAACCAATAGACATTTTTACCATCTTCATCTCTAAATTTTTTTTTTCTAAAACTTGTTATCTTTTGGGGGAACAAACATGAGTTTTTACCTTTTTTATCTCTAAATGTTGCTCACTATTTCTTCCTAGAACTTTCCTCATTATCTCTGTGTTGTTGGGGAATTTACCAACTGTTCATTTTCCTTGATGTCTAAGTTATTAAGTCCCTTCCTTTTTCTTATTCCTACACTTTTTTTTGGCATTAGACGATGCCCTGCACATTGGAGTGTCCTTTCATTTCATTTTATTTTAGTTAGTAATATTCAAAGGCATATACCTTCTTTCAATGACATCACATAGTTTTATATGTATCCTTTTCCTTATGATGTCTAGAAGTCTTCAAGTTTAATATCTGTTGTTAATTTTCATTTTATATCTCAATGTTGATTTTAATGAGCATTTTAGATATCTATGACCTTTTAATAAGTCTCTACTAAATGCTTGATTTATTATGGGGTCAGTCTATAACTGAATGAAAGAATTCTATTCGTGCATGCATTATAGGTGATGTATCGAATTTACTTGAGTATGAATTAAATTGTTAAAGGACTATTGTATATTAATAACACCTAATTTTGGGACTTTACAATGTAAATTCTAAGCCTCATTGAAAAACATGACTACTTTGCGTGTGAATTAGAATTGATACTTATTTTGCACCATGTATGAAAAAAGATTTATTGAATTTTTGGATTTGATTTGATTACATGAGCACCTTGATTAATGTTTTTTTTTTTTAAGTAAGATTGTATAAAAGTTTGTCAAAATCAGAGAGTACAAAAAAATTACATAGTTTCAGGCTGTAAACACTGAGTTTCCTTTGAGCGGAAACCAACTCAGCCTGCTGAACCACATCATAGCTTAAGTCTTAGACATCCAATGATGTAAAGAGAGTCCAAAATTCTGGCCCCTAACGACGGTCGTTACAACAGTTCAAATTGGAAACATAACCATAATAACCATAAACATTTGTAGGAGAGGTGGCCAAAAAAGGGTGGCCATGCACAAAACAAGGCAACAAAGACACCTGGACATATCATTGATATGGGATATAATGTGGCCATGCATCAAGGAAGAAGTGTAAGGGGCCAAATAGAATTTACGTAAAAAAAATTGGATAATTCTTTTAATTGAGCACCTAAGCATTTATAAATTTATCAACACATAATAAATTTTTTTTAACTGATTACAAACAATTGCAAAATTTGAAATGCCTGAACCTTATGCTAATAACATTTGTTTGTCTATCGCTTGCCTCCTTGACCGCTTCTGCTGAACACTGCCCAAAACCTAGTTCATCCCTGCCAACTAGGTAACTCCCTAGCTCCAGGATATCAATGGATATCCTGGCCCCCGTGCCCAAAACCTCCAGCAACCCCAATGCACTAATACAATCCCCTTCCCAAAATTTCACTCGTCTATCTCTATGAAAATCTAGAGCTCCCCAAAATTCATCCCTTCCCCCTCCCGTAGAATAACCTCCCGTCCAACTCCTTCCCTTATCCCTCCTTCACCGACTCCCCCCATTTAATCCCTACCTAACCCATTTATTACTCTTATCCTTTCCTGTTAAAGCCCTGTATCCCCTTTCTTTAATATCTTATCCTTTCACAATTAATAAGTTATCCCTTGTGGTGTACATAACCTTTCAATTTAACTATTTAACTTATTAATTTATTTAATACTCATGTTTTTTAAATGTAATAGGTAGTTTAATTAATCAATTAATTAATCAAATTGAAACCATTAATTAATCAATAATTATTTCATTAGTTTTATTATACCTATCATGTTTAATTAATATCATATTAAGACGATTAATCCCGTAATTAAATTTTTACTTAATAATCCTTCACATTTGTTCAACTAGGGTTGTTACATACACCCACCCTTCAAGACACTTCATCTCGAAGTTAAGGTATCTTATGGTACAAAGGACAAGAAACATGGTTCACACATTCATAACAAGTAACTGACATTATCAGTAAGTAAGTCAAGAAAACTCATACATACTAGTGTATATGTACGAGAAATGCATGTGTAGCTAGTACATACAAGTCTTGTGCATGTACTAATAATCAAAACTCTCACCCTTTAGAATTTATGTATGCATCCAATCCAGTCAACAAGACTAGTCTTTTATAAAAGACAACAAACCAATCAATTGTTTGAGAAATCCTTTAGTTACTATTATCAGGTTCGAAAATGTTATTTTAAAAAACTGTGTTTTAGTTACAAAATTATGAATATTCATATATATACATTTCTCTTTTTTTTTGAAGGGAAAACATTAATTTCCACCACAAGACATATCTCCATACTTTCTCAACTATTACTACTCATCCTTCCTCCCTAACCTACTTCCATCTCCATTCCTATCCTTCCTCTGCTAGAATATCTTGGAGCATCAACTATATTGACCTAACTCCAAATAGAACCCGTAAGTGGAAGTGTCGCTATCTCGAACAAGATTCCCTAGCAGGCATCTGACAATCATCATCACATGTCTTGGGGAGCGTGAACTAACACTGTCCTCCCATGACTTCAGGTTTTGGAGGATACACGGTGGGAAATTCCTCCACCCCTCCTAATCATAACTAGGGTCCACACCCTACAATGGAGGATACACAGTGGGAAATGCCTCCACCCCTCCTAACAGGACTAGGGTCCACACCCTACAATGGAATATACAGTGGCACCATGTTGCTAAAGGTTTTGTCATCGTTTATTTGGTTTTGGGCAGTGTCATCACCTGAAATCATGCACTGATCCACATATCATAGCAATGCATCCAAACCAATATAAATTTCATATACAATATTCATACCATAATGTTTCTCGGTTAGGGGTCTTCATATCCACTTTTATCATCAATATCCCTTGGCTATTTCATAGCCCATAACCTGTAGATTAGTCTATAACACAAACTCATACATTTCCATGCATTATCATCATGTAATTTCATACTAGCATCATTTCAATTTGGTATCCCTGTACCGATATGTTAACATCAAAGTTTTCCAATTAGAAATAGATCTCATAATATCCCATAATTCAATTTCGACACCCATTCACAAGATTATCATTTACTCAAACTAGATTGCATAATATCCAACATCATCCTAATAGTATTTAAACATTCATTTAATTCACATTCTCACAATGTGTTGCATCATATACATCATCATCAATAACATTTAAACATTCGTAAAGTTTACATTCACATAATAGATCACATTACATACATCACCATGAATAACATTTAATCATTCATACAAGTTCATAAATTTTAAAGTTTAAGTGTATCACTTAATAGTTTCACTGTGACTAGAAAATAAAGTATATAGGCCTTAGGTAATCCTGGCTGTCTAAGTCAAAAGGTGGTGTTACATACACCCCACCTTCGAGAAACATGTTCTCGAGGTGGTCAAAATAGTGAGGGATAGTCTCGCCATTGTGTCTTGGCATCTTCCCAAGTAGGAGATCCTGGACTATGCGTGTCCCACTAGACCTTAACTCGGTCTACCAGACGGTTCCTGAGCTGTTAGACTCTACAGTCCAATATGCGTAATGGTTCTACCATGAGGGTTCCCACGTCCGATACCTGCAATTCCTTCCAATTTAGTTTATGTGATTCATCAACAACATAATGACGTAAAACAGATACATGAAATACATTATGAGTTTTATGCAAGTGGGGTGACAGTACGAGATGATAGGCAACGGGTCCAATTTTCTCTTGGATCCTGAATGGTCCTATAAACCGAGGTGACAACTTTGTCCCCTTCCCGAACCATATGGTACTCTTATTAGGCCTGATACGAATGAAAATCTGGTCTACCACTTCATAACTTCAGTCGGTCCTGTGTGCATCTGCATAGCTTTTCTGCCTATCCTGTGCTTCCTTTAATCTCTACCTAATATGAATAACTTGTTCCTCCATTTCTTGAATCAATTTTGTCCCAACTATTACTCGGTCTTCTAGTCTATCCCAACTCAATGGCGTTCTGCATGGCCTCCCATACAAAGCTTCGTAGGGTGGCATTCCAATGGAACTATGATAACTGTTATTGTAGGCAAACTCTACTAAAGGTAGGTACTTCTCCCATTGGGTTTGATTATCCATTACATACATCCTAAGAATGTCTTCCATGACTTGATTTACTCTCTCATTCTGCCAATCTATTTCAGGTTGATAACCTGTGCTTAAGTTAAACTGAGTCCCCAACACTGACTGTAAACTTGTCCAAAACCTAGAAGTGAATCTGGAGTCCCTATCTGAAATGATCTTCTTAGGTATCCCGTGCAAACAGATAACCTCGCTTATAAACACACGTGCCACATCCCTGACATCGTAAGTGTCTCTAACCAGAATAAAATGAGCACTCTTAGTCAACTTATCCACTATCACAAGAATGGCATTGTGTCTATGGGATGTGATCGACAACCCCACAACAAAATCCATAGCGATGACTTCCCATTTGGACATAGGAACATCATTTGGTTGTAGGAGGCCTGTCGGGTGATGGTGGTCGGCTTTCACTTGTTGACACTCTAGGAATTTGGCGACAAAATGGACTACATCCCACTTCATGCCTACCCAAAAGAAGAGCTTCCTCATACCTGCGTACATCTTCTTCACACCCAGATGTGCACAATAAAGTGCTCCATGGGCTTCCTTCAGTATGATGCTTCGAATATCCCCTTTCTCAGGGATGTACATCCTTCCTCGATATATTAATAGTCCATCTATTTCCAGACTATATCCTTCATACTTTGGATCTAACTGCCTCCCTCTCTGGAGGTTTGAAGTAACCTTTAAATACCAACTATATCCTAGGAGTTGTGTCAACACATGTTCCCTCAGATTGACCTTAAGGTTACCAAGGAGAAGATACGTGGTCTCCTACTCAAGGCATCTGCGACCACATTTTCCTTTCCCTTGATGTACGAAATACCAAAATCGTACTCAATCATAAACTCACTCCATCTCCTTTTCCTAGCATTCAGATCTCTTTGAGTGAAGAGATGTTTTAAACTTTGATGGTCCGTTTTGAGCTCAAATTTTCAACCAACAAGATAGTGCCTCCAAAGTTTCAAAGCTAGCATTACAGCTGCCAACTCTAAATCATGAGTCGCGTATAACTCTTCGTGCTTCTTCAACTTTCTTGACGCATAAGCTATCAATCCTCCATCCTGCATTAGCACGGCTCCCAACCCTTGCTTCGAGGCATCCGTGCAGACCGTGAAGTCCTTTTCCATATCCGACACTCGTAGAATTGGCGCACTAGTTAGTAACCTCTTAAGCTCAATGAATGCTCTATCACACTCTTCTGTCCATTCATACCTGACCCCCTTGCATTGTAAAGTGGTGATGGGTTTCACTATTTTTGAGAATCCTTCTACAAATCTCCGGTAATAACCTGCTAGCCCCATGAAGGAAATCTCCGGTAATAACCTGCTAGCCCCATGAAGCTTCTCACCTCATGGGAATTTTTCGGCACTGGCCACTCCATAATGGCCTTTACCTTTTCTGGGTCCATAGAGATTCCTTCACCGGAAATGATATGACCTAAATAGTGGATCTCTTACTGGAAGAAGGAACACTTCGACAGCTTCCCATACAATTTGTTCTTCCTAAGGCAGGACAACACTATTCGCAAGTGTTCCTCATGTTCTCTTTCATTCTTGGAATAGATGAGGATGTCATCTAAAAATACTTGTACAAAACGGTCTAAGTACTTCCAGAATACGCCGTTCATGAGGCTCATGAATACCGCTGGTGCATTGGTCAGTAGGAAAGGTACTAAGACAAACTTGTAATGTCCAAACCTAGTTCGAAAGGTAGTTTTTGGGATATCACCTTCCTTAATCCTTAACTGATGATACCCTGATCGCAAATTGATCTTTGAGAATACCGCTGCTCCTTTCATCTGATCGAAGAGGTCATCTATTCACGGAATTGGGTACCTATTATTCACTATAGCACGGTTCAAGTCCCTGTAGTCTATACCCAGTCGTAAGGATCCATCCTTCTTCTTTACAAAAATTACTGGTGCGCCCCAAGGTGAGAAACTGGGCCTTATTAGCCCTAAGTCCAGTAACTCTTTCAACCGCTTTTGCAATTCACAAAGTTCTGGCACTGTCATCCGATACGGAGTCTTGGAGATTGGTTCTGCACCAGGTTTTATCTCAATGGTAAAATCAAGCTCTCTGTCAGGAGGTAACCCTGGTAACTCGTTCAGAAAACATCCTGAAATTATGACAATACCGGGTACTAATCCAATGAGGGTTCCTTCCTTTCATTCACTTCTTTGACTACATAAAGTTGACACCCTTGTCTCAAGCATCGTTTAACCTTCATAGTTGATATAAATCATAGCGACACTTTTCTCTATACACCCTGGATCTCTATTGGTCTTCCTTCATCATTGACACAAAGCACCCTCTTTGCGAAACAATCTACCAAAGCTCGATGAGCTGCTAACCAATCCATTGTAATGATTAGGTCATATGCCCCAAGAGCAGTGACATATACCTTGAACCTGGTAGTACACACTCCCAGGTCTACTATACAGTTATCAACACTAGGTCCTACCGCTTATTTTTCCCCCGAAGCCATCTCAACTTGTTTAAAGTCATCATGCTCGTAGGCTGCCAACCCACTCTTTTCTAATGCAGATGGTGAAATGAAACTATCTATCGCACCAGAATCAAACAAAATCTTAACATTGACATGATTTAGCGTACCTGATGACTCCACCACCGTGGATTGATGTTCGGCTTGGCGATTATTAACCACTGTGTAAATATGGTGGCTGCTACTTGCTCTTTCCATCGGTGCCTTTCCTTCTCTATGTACGAAACCTGATTGTAACTCTGGGCGGTCACACTGGTAATGGGGTCCCCCGCACCCCCAACAAGTAACACGAGATTGAACCTGTTCATTGTTATGTGTCTGTCTCTGAAATGAGTTCCTTCCCCTGGAACCCCTGCCCCTACTCGCTATTTCCTGAGATGGTCGTGGACCTATATGCACCGTTGGCAATGTACGAGATGCTGGACTCGCTGCCATTGAAATCCCTGCAGCTACTGTCCTTGGTGCGACTCTGTTACCATATGGCGGTGGCCTTGAGCCCCCTCCCCTAGGAAATGTCCTCGAGGCCTTTCCTACGAACCCCGGGTGATGCGAAAATGTTAGTCTTGTACCCCAGGCAAGTTCATGTGTTCTTCCGTGTAACGTGCATTTTCCACTGCCTCCGCCATTGAAGACAGTTTCCACATCCGCACCATAGCTCTTATCCTAGGGTTCAATCCATAGACGAAGCGCTCTTCCTGTCGTTGGTCATTATCCATATACGACACATATTTGACCAGTTCCATCAACCTGATCTCATATTCTTCTACCATTTTGTTTCCCTGTGCTAAGGCATGAAATGCCCCAACCTGTTGTTCCTCATAGTATGTTGGTAGATATTTCCTCCTGAACCTCTTCTCAAAAAGTTCCCAAGATATTGTGTCTAGGGTAAGGTGCAGTTGTCTTTCCAGGTTGCCCCACCAGTTCAAAGCACTGTCTCTTAACTGAAAAATGGTGATCTTTGCCTTTGAATTGGATGCATAGTCCCTTAAGGAAAAACACCTTGTCATGCCTTTCAACCATGCCTCCGTGCATTCACTGGCGCGACCCTCGACAAACTCTGAAATTTTGATCTTCTGTAATTCCTGCATGATGTCTTCAGGTGGAGGTCCTCCCCCTGAATCCCTTGACGCTTCTGGATTACCCTTTCCAGATGGTGGGCGTTCCACTTCAGTCCCTGCCGGTTGTCACCCCTTTAAAGTCTCGTTGATGGCTTCCAACAAGCGCAGTATAAGGGCTAGTTTGGGCGATGGTGGTGGTGGTGTTGGCGGTGTTGGCGGTGCTTGCGACGATGCTCCCCTACCTCGACTCCCTCGAGTCCTGACCATCCTATATGCTTTGACCTACATCCACCAAAGTTGTCAGGGTGAGTTCTAGGATGTTTCAAATTGGTGCTACTCAAACTAGAAACAGGGTTAGGCGTAAGTTTTCTTTACTTGTCTATAAACAGACATTACTCCATTAGGGGATTGGCTAGGTTAGGGTTAGGTTTAAGCATCTAATCTTAGTTTCTTCGTCCCTACAAAAAGAACTATTGGTTCCCTTGCCCTGCAATTACGCTAGCCTTGCGCCTTACTCACCACTTCCTATGCTTACTCTCCTAGTGCATATGCTGCCTCCTTCCCACTTGTCCTAGTCTAAGCCCTTTTAACTTTCCACTTACAACTTGATTAAAGTAACTTCTGACCTTATGTTTATTAATTTACGCCAAAAGGCGTACACCTATTGACAATGGGCACAATCAATGATCTTTTAATCTTACTTAACCTTAAACCCTTATCTGATGGCTACGCATTGAATATGCTGGCATATTCTTAGTCATCCTCCAAAATCAATGGGTCCAATTTATTGTTCATAAGTTTCTTGCATTTTTCAAGGCATCCATTAACATGTTTACTTTTAACATTTACCTAATCACATAAAAAAAAATGTTGTGAGGTTATATAATTACCACGTTTAATGATTAAATGGGATTAAACCGCGGCATCTAAACAATTATCCCCAACTTCCAGCCCCATTTTGGCATTCACCAACGCTATGTACCTTTTGGCATTAGTATTCTTCTTAAGACGCTTTGCTTGGTGGGTGGTCTTGGGTATGACAATTAAAGTATTTATAAGTGAAATTATTTGTAAAAGTCACATCGTGTGGTGCGTTGGTAGGGTGGACTTTGTAAAGACTTGACCGGTGGGGAGGTCTGGGGTTCAAATCCCACGGACTCCATTTAAATTTATACTTAGCCCTATATTACTCAAACATAACTAATATTTTATTAAACTAACTAACTTTGTTAACTTAACTAATATTTTATTAAACTAATTAACTTTCTTAACTTAACTAATTATACTTCAATTGAATCTTTGATTTTTATTTTTTTTAAACATTATTATATCAGGATTAAAATTTTATATATATTTTAAACTTAACACTAATTAAAAATATATATATATAAAAGAAAATTTTATAAATAATTACAATATAATATTTATGACTGAAATTATAATTAAACCAATTTTTAAATTAAAAAAAAAATTTAAAAAATTGTATTGGCAACGTGGGGATCGCATGCCGCCCACTTACCCAAAGACTCCCAAGTTGGCAACGTGGGGCTTGCATGCGGCCCACGTGCCCTTCGCTCAACAATGGTTTAGCATTGAGACCAGCTACATATATTCGTTTATTGTGGTGAATTTTGAAAATAATGGCCATGCTCTCTGAATTAGGTTGGGTGTCAACGATTCCCGAGCTAGAATTAATGCAATTCAATTTAACATCTCTTCATACAGATCGTCAGATTTATCTGAATTTTCCAGACTAGTAGGAATGATAACATGCAAAAGGGTTTCAAGGCGGAGGAGTGAACATCATTTCTAGGGTTTCGGTGCCTGATTTAATAGGGTTTAGCATAATGGGCTTTCACACAGACAGAATAATTACTCTAATTACACGAGAAAGAAGACCTGCACAGGCGTTTTAGAGCCGAACTGAACAATTTCAAAGAGGGATTAAACAAGGGTTTACGCTTACTGGGTATTCGAAAATCTTAGTATTTGAGGATTTTATCTTAATGGGTGCTCATAAAGGCTCAAAATTCATGCGCTTCTGCGAGAATGAAGAAGATAAAAATCATACTTACGTGGGTCAAACAGGCTCTAAAATCTTACCGATTTTACCGACATGGCATTCAAACTGGTTGGAAAAACTGTGTTCGATCAAGGGTGTCGGGAGTGGCCCGATAACATCCGATAACATCTATAATTTTGGTATGCAAATTTCACTTTCCTTTGGTAAGCTAATTATAGAATCAAGCCAGGCAAGAAGAGAATAAAGCCAGTTTCACGCATTGGAAGCTTTCCAGTCGAATCAATCTATCCAGGCAAGCCGGTTTGGTCAGGTAATTCGTCTGGATCAGTCCAGAGTGCCTCGAATCGAGCCACAGTAGTCTACAGGGCCTCAGTGAAATATCCCCGCCTGTGGCATACTTATTTTCTCTGGAGTTTCTGCCTACGATTGGGGGGAATTATGGGCTTCTCCAGGACCGTGTATCAGTGTATTTGCATTTTTATTTTTATTTTTATTTTTTTACATACTTTACAGTGTAAAACGTAGAAAAATAGTGATCTTGGTCTTACTAATTTGCAAAACGGGCAATTTTATTTGAAGACGTCATTTTTTTTTTGCAAGAAATTGTCTCCATATGTTATGGTTAGGTACTATACTCATGAATGTGCAAGGATGTGTTGATTCTGTTGCAAACTAAGTTAAATTCTTTCTCTTTTGTTTGTTGTGCTGAATCTCTTAAATCTCGGTGCCTTTCTTCTCTATACAATCGATTAGAGGTAAAATCTAATCGTCTTATGAGTTATTTCCATTTAGCTAGCGAATCTTGGGACAAAGGATTTATACAGACGGGGGTGGTCGGAATCTGACCTCATTTTTATCAGCGGGATTAGACACCCTTCTGGGATTCGAAGTTGAAACATGTGGGCTGAAACGATTCACGCCGTTCGAAGTTGGAATATGAAGGTCTAGAGATTTAATTCACAATTGTTCAACACATTGCAAATCACAGCTCGCATAAACAGCTTAGGCTTGAAATTTGGCGAGCATCGATCCTATGACCTGAGTCGCAAAATATTCTGAAGCTTCATAATTTTCTCCTGCGGTCATCAACTATTTCTGTTTCTTGCCACAAAATGATGCGTATGGACGAAGAATTTAAGGTGTGTGCATAGACCTCCTTGGAATCTTAAACAACTAGGGTTTCTACATTTCCCCCCTTATGTTATATGGCCAATGAGATTCATTTTTTTTTAGAAATTGGAGTTTTTTTTTTTGTGTGAACTTCAGTGTGAACAACATGTTAAGTCTGCTATGTTGCCACATGTTGAAATTGGGATGAATTAGTCGAGGGTCATCCCCATGACAGCTGCACTGTACAAGTTTTACCCGTTCGCTTAAACTTGACATCCCTAACATATTGTTAGGGTTAATATTATTTTTATAATTTGTCCAGTCTTTACATTATGGTAAGGAGCATGACCCATCATACACGTTATTCACTTGAGCTGCAGTTTTGCTAATTAGTTAGGGTTAGTATTGTTTTTATAATTTGTCCTGTGGTTACTTTATAGTAAGTACCATAACCCATCATACACAATTCGCTTGAGCTAAACCAAACCGGCCAAAGGACGAAATGAGCACCCACCCATGTCAATTGGCACATATTAGTTTCACCCTTCGTTATTTGATGTAAATATGTTCAGTCAGAAGGGAGTTGTTTTGGCTTGCGTACCCCATAAATATATCTGATATTTTCAGGGTTTTGATAATTTAAATGCTCGCAGTTAATTGGCTGAGGTTCGAAATCCCTACAGTTTTGCGTCATGGCGAATGCCTAGGATGTCACCATTGCTTCGCAGCTATAACAACCCTAGTTTCTTATTTTACTTTGGTAAATTTGTTTTTTTTTTTCTCATTTATTTTTATATTTGTTTTAAAATTTCTACATTTGGTTTGGTTCGCAGGTTAGGCAGACTCGAGCTAGAGCTTGGAGCTGGGAACTTGGCCCATAGGCCCAGATTTTAAACTAATTGCTATGATACCAAATGTAAGGGGCCAAATAGAATTTACGTAAAGAAAATTGGATAATTCTTTTAATTGAGCAACTAAGCATTTATAAATTTATCAACAAATAATAAAAAAAAATTAACTGATTACAAAAAATTGCAAAATTTGAAATACCTGAACCTAATGCTAATAACCTCCATTTGTCTGTCGCTTGCCTCCTTGACTGCTTCTGCTGAATGCTGCCCAAAACCTAGTTTCTCCCTGCCAACTAGGTAACTCCCTAGCTCCAGGATATCAACGGATATCCTGGCCCCCATGCCCAAAACCTCCAGCAACCCCGGTGCACTAATACAATCCCCTTCCCAAAATTTCACTTCTCTATCTCTCTGCAAATCTAGAGCTCCCCAAAATTCATCCCTTCCCCCTCCCATAGAATAACTTCTCGTAGAATAACCTCCCGTCCAAATCCTTCCCTTCCTTATCCCTCCTTCACCGACAACCCCCATTTACTCCCTACCTAACCCATTTATTACTCTTATCCTTTCCTGTTAATGCCCTGTGTCCCCTTTCTTTAATATCTTATCCTTCCGCAATTAATAAGTTATCCCTTGTGGTGTACGTAACCTTTCAATTTAACTATTTAACTTATTAATTTATTTAATACTCATGTTTTTTTAAATGTAATAGGTAGTTTAATTAATCAAATTGCAACCATTAATTAATCAATAATTATTTCATTAGTTTTATTATACCTATCTTGTTTAATTAATATCATATTAAGACGATTAATCCCCTAATAAAATTTTTACTTAATAATCCTTCACATTTGATCAACTAGGGTTTTTACAAGAAGGCATCGAATGTCGAGTCCCCGAGATGAGGAAAATCCTCCTCGATTGGTCTCCCATCCAGTTGCATGGCATCCCCCAACTCTGGTGGCACGTTCCCCTCTTGCTCGAAATCCTCTGGCTTGGATGGATGCCCCTCCTCCTCGTGGTCTAGCTCGGCCTGCTCCAAATTTTCCAATGAGGGAGCTGGTTCCAACACTGGTATCAAGGCTATTGTTGCTTGGGCTGCCTCTACTAGGGGTGAAGAGCACTCTATACTGTTGAGAGAAATACAGGAGTTGATAGGCCTTGTCGTTCAGGGTCTCCAAGTGGAACCGGAGGTCATACACGTCTCGACACAAGTCGAATACCAGGCTCTACAGTAGTACGAGGCATGGTTTCCATTCACAATATGGATCAGCATTGGAGCCACTCGAGAGTGGTGTTGATAACATGAATTTTGTATGGATTTCAGACCATCCATATGATATCAAACGTCGAGAGGCGAGGCCTGAAGAAATTGGGAGGCTAGACAGTTAGGAGGAGCCAATGGGCCTGGAAGTGAAGCAGAGGTCAAATTTCTGGAAGGTCTTGGGTTGTAATCCAGCTAGGCCACTTAGAAGTCTAGCCCCTCCAATATGTTGGCAAGGGAAGTGGAGAGGGGTGGGAGGTTAGTCGGATTTTGGGTCGACTACGCCAGGGAGGATAACGAGGTGGCCGACGAGGAGGAGGATAAATAGGAGGGATTGGGCGAGGGACGGAGAACCAAATGGGGTCATCTTGGCTTCCATGTCAAACCTCATTTGGACTTCCCTCAAAGCCTGGGCATCTCTGAAACATTGGGAGAGAAAAAATGAACCAAGTATAGATTGGGAGAGGTCAACAATAGACCAGGGAAATTCTGGGCAAGAGTTCAGGCACTGAAGAAAACAACCAGGAAGGAATGAACCATCTAGAGCCCCTGATGCAATTCAAATAACTGGAGGAGATGGCACAATTCCATAAATAACCGCACATGTAGGGTAAAGGACAAATGAAGGTGTTGTTCCATCGGATGGATACCAAGGCAGAGGAGGGCGCACTCAGAGTAATGGTGACCTATATCAAGTGAGATGAACTTAAAGGCATGAGGCAGGAGGGAGGGAGAGGCACGCGATCGTCAGGTGGTTGGCGCCATGAAGGATCTTTCTTGGCTGCTTCGCTTGACGCGTCTTCTACACTAGAATCCCATATGGGGGGATTTCCTTGATTAATGTTGATGTCTGATCAATTTACCAATTAGATTGCTTGCGCACATTGAAAATTTAGAGGGTCGATTACTTAATTAAATAAATCATTCGTGTGCCACAATATAAATGTTGATGAATTATGTGTTATGAACAATGTTGATGTATTATGATATGTGTATAATTTACTATTGTTTCTATTAACTTGATGTATGATTGGTTGAGTATATATCTTGGTTGTGCCATGATATACATCAACTTTTTTCTCTAGTGAAATGAATAATTAATAATTGATGAATGATTGATTTATAAATTTACCTTGCACCATGGATTATGTTGTGATAAAATTATTGGATTGCTTGCACATTGGATTAATGATGGATGTAAAAATGATTTAGCTTGATTACCCATGCGCCTTTTAATAATGGTGATGCATTATTAGTTTAGTAACAAAATGTACTTGCGCACCTTAATTTAAGTGGGTGTGTGATTGCTTCGTCGGTATTCTTTTTCACCTTGAATTTAAATGTTAACTAATCAGATGTCATGAATTTAATAGTATATAACTGATCTAGTGACTAGATTTCTCTTGCACCTTACTTAAGTCAACATGTGATTGTTCCAGAATTGTTTACTCTCACGTGTAGCGAATATTTAATTGTATATGTATGATTGAGAACGATATTGATTACCCTTGTGCCATGATTAATTGATGAAAATGATTGATGGATTGATCTATTTGATGATTGGACTTGTCTATTAGTGGGATGTAGACACCTCATTGTTCCAAAGAATAGTCGCCAACCCTAATACCTTAAATGGTTAAAATCAATTGGAACTTGGGCTTGAGCGTTGCTTGCAAGGTAGGTCCAGCATGTAGTTATTTTATGTTCATTATCTGAATGTACATGTTGTAAATCATCTCAAGATGATTATGATGTGTTTATATGCTACACTACTTATTTTTATGTGTCACTATCCTTCATTAACATGTCAAATTCATTGATAGTGATTTCCATGATGAGTAGTGGGTACTTCTTTTACTTATGATGTTGTTTATTAGGTGTTGTTGTGGTCATGTGTTGATGTTAATTTCTTAACGCAAAAAAAAAATTACCTTTTGTGATTTTATTTTTCTTAGGTGTAACAGAGTGCCTATATTTGAGATTTAGTGCAGGAGGAATACATTTTTCTCTCTAAAGTTGGTTCTTGTCCTCCTGAGTAGAGGGAGCGGTTTGCCAAAGAAAGTGAAGAACTGGTGTTGAGGACGACAGTTGGTCCATAAATTTTTTTATCCTAAGAAGGAGAATAATTAGAGTTGGGATCCAAGTGGATATCAGTGACCACGCACCCATTCCACTGGCTCAAAAAAAAAAATCCACCTTGGTAATTTTTCGATAGTTTTTCGAGTTCCAAACTTTTAGGGATGTTTTGAGGCCATAAACTACATTTTTTTCTATTTTTTGGGCCCTGGTGATTGCCAAATGAACTAAACTGGGCCAGTTGAAAATTGTTCTTCTCAGTTAGACATTTCCAATGGGCTATCGAGCGCCTAAAATAGAGATCATATGAAAAATTTATGACCCTGGGAAGTTGATGTACTAACTTACCCAAACAGGGCCCACATGACTTTTGGCGCTTCATCTCCTAGGTTTAGGTTTTTGGATGTCTATGGTTTTTGACATTCCTGTTTATTGTAAAAGGGCCTTCAAAGCCTCATTGTAATGATATTCTTTCTTATGAAGGCAGCCATCACATCTCTTCTCAGAGATAAGATGTCACCATTCCAGCAAGCTTGTTTTCCACTACATTTTACATTTTCAGCTTATTTCCTTATGGAATAGAAAACCAATTTTATTGTATATCTGTTATTTTATGTTAAGCATTTCTTAATAATTTGTATTCATTTCATTTTGATCATAAAATGTGGACCAGTGGTATCAGAGAGGTCTACTCCTTGTCCTCTTAATGCATGTCCCTAATGAGGTTAGAGTACAAAGAATTGGGTCTCGAGCTTGTTTCTCTTGAGGACAAAATCTCTCAGGCACCCAAGAGACCTCTCATGGTAGGAGAAAATAAATATGAAGGGACAAGATATCCTTTCAAAATTTTTCTTGAGGAGTCCCTCACACAACAGAGGAACGAGGTGATGGATAGTTTCACACAAATACTTTGGCGGCTACCAACAAGCGACGCATATTCCTTGAGAAGAGGTGTCGCCCTCTTCAAGGTACAAATCAACTTCGATATTCCCATATTTTAAGGTCATATACAAGCATATGTTTTATACAAGTGGTTGAATCTAATAGAAGGGTATTTTTTGTCCATAAATTTTCGAATAAAGAAAATATTACTTTTGTTTTACTCAAAGCCATTCCCCATGTCAAAGATTGGTGTTGAAATTTATGTGAGCGAAAGGAAATAGAGGAACCCTCATTACTTACAGTCACAACCACCTAGGAACCCTTCAAGTATGCTATTAAGTAAAAATACTACCATGTCATAATTTATGATTAATTGTATACCAAATGGAACACACTGCAGTAAAAAAGAGACCAAGTAGTACCAGAGTTCACAAATATCTTCCATACCTTTTCCACCAAGTTGGGTGTCAAATATTTCGAGATACATTTGGTTCTCAAGTATCGTGGTGACCTACATAGATACATCCATACCGAAATGGAATTTTTGGACATCTCATCCTTGGGTGCAGCCTACCGATATGTCATCAAAATTGAACAGAAGCTCAAGAAAAATACGCAGAAATTTGGGCCTGGGAACCTTGCACAACAAAATGTAGGAAAGGCCATCCCCAACCCATAGAAGAAAGGATAGAGAAAATATGGAAAGTATCAGGACAACCAATCCAATCTACAAGCAAAGAAGGACACTAAAAATACAATAAAAGATACTAGGAAGTGGTGTGAATTCCATAAGAGACCTTCGCATAACACAATTGATTGTCTCTCAAAGAAGTCACTGGTGGCCAAAGTGAAATCCTTTGAATAATATGTAGGTTATGACTCTGAGTTAGATCTAGAAAGGGGGATATAGATCATTGACCTGGAACCCAATTCCATTGTTTCTACCACAAAGCTCCAACCTGGTGAACTAGATGAGACAGAAGAAGGTGAGCACATCTTCTATTCACAGATGTTAGTAAAAGGCACCCCATTGCACTTCATCATTGATAGCGGTAGCCAGAAGATCCTCATCTTAGCAAAGGTCGTCAAGCGACTGGCCCTGTCGACAACACCACACCCACAACCCTACACCATTGGATCGCTTCATCAAGGAATTGGTCTCGATGTCATCCAACAGTGTCGATTGTCATATGACATCAATCCGTTCAAAGACGAGGTATTGTGTGATGTTTATCCTCTCAAATTTTGTAATATTCTTTTGGGACAATGTTATTTATGGAAACATCATGTTGTAAATGATTCTAGGCCTCGTAGTGTTATTATTACTTTGAACAAGAAGTTTTATAGGATACCCAAGGCAGTCCCTGCTATTTCTATTTCCTTGATCTCTGCCAAGCAATGTAGGAAGGTCATCTCTCATACCGGGAAATTTGTATTCTTCTTGATTTTCTCTTAGAGTGATTGAAATATCCCAGCCACATCCAGGGCCTCCATGACCGATCTCTCCACACAACATAATAAAGTGGATAAGGTCATGGAAGAATACTCAGATCTATTCTCCTCTCCTACCGGGATACCTCTGGACTACTAGGTCAAGCCTCCCATTGATCTGACCTTGGTCGCACTGCTACCTAATGGGCTAGTCTATCGTCACTCTTTGTTAGAAAATTAGGAGATCCAAAGGTGGATCTAATAACTTCTCCATGAAAGGCATATCCATCCCAACTCCTCACCTTCGGGGGGCCCAATCGTGCTGGTGCAAAAGAAATATTGGACTTGGCGACTCTGCATTGATTATAGGGCCCTTTCACATTCAAAAATTGGTACCTGATTCCTTGAATTAACGAGCTCCTTGATCAGCTCATTGGGGATAAATACTTCACTAAGATTGATCTGAAGTCTGGATACCACTAGGTCCCAATAGAAAAAACAGATGTATGAAAGGCCTCCTTCAAGTCAAAAGAAGGTCTTTTTGAATGGTTGGTCATTCCATTTGGTTTGAAAAATGCTCCAACAAATCTTAGGAGGATGATGGAAAATATCCTACGAACTTTCTCCAATACATTTGTAGCGGTGTATCTAGATGACATCATCATCTAAAACAAGACTTGGGCGGAGCACTTTCAGCATATTCAACAGTTTTTGCACACCTTATCTACAAAATTGGAAAAATGATCCTTCATCATGGAGAGGGTCCATTACTTAAAATACATCATTGATCAACATTGTGTGCATCTAGATCCAACCTAGATCCAGGTCATCCGTGACTAGCCAGCCCCAAAAACACTCACTGAACTTCACAGCTTCTTGGGCCTTGCCAATTTTTATCATAGGTTAGTGTTGGGATTCTCTCATATCGCATGGGCCCTCAACCAAGTAGCAAGGGGTGGAGGTAAGAAAAAAAAATTGTGGGGCCTGTCCCAACAAAAAGGCTTCGATGACTTGAATAAGAATTTGTGGTCATTCCCAGTACTTTCATTACTGAACCTGTAGCATCCCTTTGAGATCAGGATAGATTCTTTAAACTATTTTGTGGGTGTATTTCTCACTCAACATGGCCACCCCATGGAATATCATAATCAGACACTATCATATGTTGTCCATAATTACCCTACTTATGAAAAAGAAATGTAATCCATTATGTAAGAATGCTATCAGTGGAGACAATCTTCCACACTGATCAAAACACAATACAGTTCATGCATCCCCAAGGAAAATTGCAGAATGACCACCATCGTAAGTGGTCCATATATTTATAGCACTTCCACCTCAACATCAAGTATAAAAAAAGAAATACCAATCAAGTTACTGATTTCCTCAGTCGACCTCCAGTCGTGAAACTCACCACAGTGCTATACTCTTGCGGCCATGAGACCTATGGATGGCCCCACCTCTACGAGATAGACCCTAACTTCTCCACCACCTACCAAATGTTGGGCAACAACTCATTGGTCGCTAATTTCCATCTTCAGTATGGGATATTGTGTCATTTGGGCCATCTTTGCATTCCATCAAGTGAGTGTGAAAATCTAATTTGTAAATCTCACTACAGTCGGTTGGCATGACACTTTGGCATTGCAAAGACAATGGCAACACTGTAGAAACATTTATACTGGTCGAAACTTTGACATGATGTCGACAAGTATATCAAATCTTGCACTGCGTATGTTATTTCTAAACCACCACTAAGAAACATGGCTTTTACACCCCTCTTCCTATTTCTGACAGGCCATGGGAATCCATTCAATGGAATACATTTCAAGCCTCCCATCCACCAAGAGGGGAAATTACTATGTTTTTGTGGTTGTTGATCAATTTTCTCAGATGGCGATTCTAGCCACTTGCAAGAAGATCACCACAGTAGAAGCCACTGCCAAGCTCTTCTTTGAACGAGTATGAATACATTTTTGGATCCCACAAACCATTATCTCACACCATGATAGTTGGTTCCTCATCACATTCTAGTCGAGCCTCTGGTCACTGCTAGATACCAAACTGTAACATACCCCTCCAGGCACAGGCCGGGGTATGCTACCTGCAAGCCCACCCTCAGAGTTCTTTCTTATACTCATACCTTATTTTTTGATTAAATATGCATAATATAAGAGAATTAATGACATGCATAGTAACATCCAACATGCATGTATGTTCTAAAGATTCAATTAATGATAATTAAATATACAATGGAAAAAAATCCATACACAGATAATAATATCACAATGGAAGAAACTTATATTTATGAAATATGACACCAACTGGCTACAGACCAAGGACATTCCACCCAAATGTAGACACTACTGCCCCAAATATCAACAACAATGTCACCCCCATGCTAGGGCTATGAATCCACAAGGATGGTTCCAGAGTGAACTTGGCTTCCTAGACTAGTCAGCTCTCAACCTCTCACAGGCTTCCCAAGACTTAGAGAAATCCAAGTACCCAACTCTCTTCTACTGATCTTGCACCACTTGAGAGAACAAACCTCCACCTTTCTCTACCATGTAGTCCCTCAGGCAGTCCTTCTCCTTATTCAAGCCTCCAATGCCACTAGTCCAGAATATCAATGCTAGAACTCTGAGGACTCACAGTTGTGAGCCATGCTAGACATAGGCCATTTCATCTC
Organism: Picea engelmannii; assembly: GCA_009831015.1. Lineage (NCBI taxonomy): Eukaryota > Viridiplantae > Streptophyta > Pinopsida > Pinales > Pinaceae > Picea > Picea engelmannii. The sequence goes on from ML792945.1 coordinate 296,992, forward strand.
ACACATGCATGCCTCAAGGCATGACTGGATCACACCAGTGGTTACTACAGCCAATGATCTCATGTCTAATTCTTTTGTAGTTCGGTCCCCCTTCCTGAGAACAATATGCAAGTGAGGATGGATGGAGGAGGTAGGTAAGTGAATGGGAGTGCGTGATGGTAAGAATGAGGTAAGACAAAGGTGATAGAGTGGAAAATCCAATCACCAACCCCACAATCGGACCAGGGGTGGGTTTAAGTATGTTCATGAGGAAATCAAGAACCTCCTCGCCTCCCAAATGAGTTCATGCAACCGATTCCTCCCTTTAGGAAAAAAAGGTAATTAACATAGGAATAAACATTTAGCCTCTCAATCCCCCTCTATTGTTGAATCATAGCCCCCTTTAACTTTAGTCCTTGTCCGTCTAGCAACCAATGATGCTTTTATTATTAATAATGATAAAAGAATTACATTTCTTGGGCATGCTAACCCTTTAAATAATTTTTGGGGCACTCAGGCCTCTCAACATTGTAACAATACATTATTTAAAATGGGGGTTCACAACCTGGGGTGTAGCATCAACTCCCTCTTATTTTGGCATTGCCCTCAGTGCATATACAAAATAGAGATCAAAATCTCAAATTTATTCAAAAAGTTGTGGGTACTCTACCTGCATGGAATCTTCATTCATCCAGGTAGCATCTTCAGTACTGTAGCAGGTCCAATGAACTTTTACCAGCTCTATAACTCGATTCAGGAGAATTTTTACCTTCTTGTCCAATACCCGAGTTGGCTGAGCCTGAAAGTCTCCCTCTGTCCCTACCTTAATCAGATGCCAATCAATAACATGGTTAGGATCATGTACATATTTATTTAGTAACGATACATGAAATACATTATGCACATTCATGGAAGAGGGTAATGCAAACTTGTATGCAACTAGCCCTATTTTGTCCAATATTTCAAATGGACCACAAAATCTGGCTGTCATCTTTGTACAACTACCCAATTTCAAAGAGGTTTTCTTGGGCTTCACTTTCAAAAGTACATGCTCCCCTACTTTAAATTCTCTAGTTGTCTTGTTCTTGTCTGCATAAAATTTATGTCTATCATGAGCTACCTTTAAATTCTCCTTAATCTTGACCACCTAGTCTTCAATGTCCTTGAGAAACTCTGACCCAAGTACCAATCTATCTGCTCAGTTGTCCCATATCACTGGAGTATTGTATTTCCTACCATACAAGGATTCAAATGGGCTCATTCTCAATAAATCTTGTTACCCATTGTTATATGAAAACTCAACCAAGTGTAAGTAATCTTCCCACTTAGATGGCTTATCCAGCACATACATTCTCAACATGTCTTTAATTATTCGATTGAATATATCTGTTTTCCCATGTGTTTTGGGGTGATATGTTGTGCTAAAGTTTAGATTTGTGCCAAATCCTTTAAAAAATGCCCTCCATAAGTTGGATGTAAACTTTGTATCTCTGTCCGAGATAATTTTCCTAGGTATCCCATGCAACCTAGAAATTTCCTTCTTGAAAATTTCTGCAATATTAGCCATTGTATGTGTTGTATTCACAGGTACAAAATGAGAAGCCTTTGTTAATTTGTTAACCACCACCATGATTGAATCATGTTTCTTATTCGTTCTGGGTAATCCTGTGATGAAATCCATGGTGATCACTTCCCATTTCTTCTCTGTAATTGGCAATGGTTGAAGCAAACATGATGGGTGCCTATGCTCATCCTTCACCTTCTAAAATTCCACACATCGATCGATGTAATCAACAACATCCTTCTTCATTGTAGGCCAAAATAATTGTCTTCTTACTGCTGTAATTATTTTCTTGTAACCGAGATGTCCAGCATACAAAACATCATGCATTTCCTTCAGTACCACATTCCTCAGTTCTCCAGAACTAGGAACATAGATTCTATTTTTATGCATGAGTAATCCATCTTCCTTTATCTCATACTCCTTTATTTTATGATGTACATCTCCTTGCTGTAAGTTTTCCTTTACCTGTAGGTAATGTTGATCTGTAACAAGACCATCTAAAATTATGCTCTTCAAGTCTAACTGATGCATACTAACAGTAGTACCATGCATGAGATGCACTCTCCTACTAAGTGCATCAACAACTTTATTCTCCTTTCCCTTGATATGATTGATATTGAAGTCATACTCACTTAGATTCCATCCATCTTGTTTTCCTCTCATTCAAGGTTGGTTGTTCAAAAATATACTTTAGACCAATGTCGTCTGTTCTTAAATCGAATTTCTTCCCCATGAGATAATTCCTCCATATCCTCAAGGCATGAACAATGGAAACAGGTTCAAATTCATGCATGACATAGTTCCTCTCATGTTCCTTAAGATTTTTGGACTCATATCCAATGACATGTTCATTTTGCATGAGGACTCCTCTAAGTCCTTCCTTACATGCTTATGTACATACCACACAAATTTCATTTGGGTCAACAATCTTTAACACAGGTGCACAAGTAAGTAATTCCTTCAATAGATTAAAATTCTTTTCACACTTGAGTGTCCATTCAAATTTAGTTCCCTTCTTTTGCAAATAAGTGATGGGATGAGCAATGTTAGAGAACCCTACTATGAGCCTTCTATAGTAGCTAATTGATCCCATAAAATATCTTACGTCTGACACATTTCCGGGTGTTGGCCACCCTCTAATGGATTCGATATTCTCTAGATCTAATGCTATGCCCTGCTCTGAAATAATGTGTCCCAAGTAATGGATCTACTTTTGATAAAAATAACACTTACTCAACTTGGCATACAACTGATGTTCTCTCAGTACTTGTAATACCAATCTTAAGTGATGTTCATGCTCCTTTCACACCTAGAATATACAAGTATGTCATCCAATAATACTATGACGAACTTGTCCAAATAATTTATGAATATGCCATTCATTAATCACATGAAGACAGATGGTCCTAAATGTTGTCTTATGAATGTCTTCTTCCTTGATTCTTACCTGATCGTATCCTTCCCTCAGGTCAATCTTTGAAATATATTTTCTCCTCTTAGCTGATCAAAGAGGTCATCAATTCGGGGTAGTAGATACTTGTTCTTTATAGTTTACTTGTTCAACTGTCAGAAGTCAATACACAGCCTCAAGGTTCCATCCTTCTTTTTGAAAAAAAGTATTAGTGCTCCCCAAGGTTAAACACTTGGGTGTATGTACCCTTTATTCAACAATTCCTCCAACTGCATTTTTAATTCTTTTAACTCTGATGTCCTCATTCTGTAAGGTGTTTTTGACACATGGGAAGCTCCTCGCACTAAATAAATTGAGAAATCTATCTCCCTTCTTGGTAGCAATCTGGGTGTTTCTTGGAATACATCCTCAAATTACTGTAGTGTCAAGAATATTCAAGGCTTGGCTGCTTCGTATTATCTGGCTCTTCCATATGAGTTGAATACAATTGGCATCCTTTTCTAAAACATCATTTCAGTTGTAACGTTGAAATATCCCATATAGATATGGGTCTTGGAACTCCTTTCACAGTGCTCAATTTTCCATTTACGTCTATCATAAAATAAGACCCCAATGGTATGATATTTATATCAGTACTAGTATTCATGCCATTAAGGATTATGGAATATATTCTGACCATATCATGGATTCTTCTTTTGGTTCCAGTGGCTAATTGAACCAAAATTGCTTTTCCAAGTTTACTTTTCTCCAAATGTAATCTATCCACTATCTTAGGATCAATGTAGCAATGACTTTCTCCTGAATCAATAAAAATAACAACAGGTTGATTTATGATCTTACCTTCCACCTCAATCATATTGGATTGTTACTCAACTTGTCGATCATTTAAATATGCATAGATTCTTCCCATATCTTCAATTGTTGTAGCCTCTTGGATGTCATGCATGATCTTCACTCTGTCTTTTATGTGTGAGAAATCCTTGTACAAGTGATCTTCCTTGCATCCCCAACATTGGATTGTTGGTCTTCCCCTTTTTCCCAAGGAATACTCCTTCTTGAAATCTCCCTTAGCATACTGATCTTGATGATTTCTATTAGGCTCATTCCTATTGAACGGAGGTTTGAATCCCTTCCTCCTATGATCAGACTTCACATTTTTCTTGTCCTTCAAAGATTTATGTTGGTATTCTCTTCCATGGCCTTGCTCATAAAGGTATTTATCCTTTATTATGGCCTTAGTCAAGGTATTGAGTTCATCATACCCGATCTTTTCCTTATAAAAGGCTGGCAATCCACTTAGAAATATTTTCATTTTAACTTTCTCATCACCAATGAACCTGACATATTTTAAAAATCCCAAGAACTTTTTCTCATACTCTGTCATAGTCATGCTTCCCAACCTAAGTTCAAAGAACTCTTGCATTTTATTTTCATAGAAATTCTCTGAGAGGTACTCCTTCTGGAAGTATTTCTTGAACTATTTCCAAGTAATCCTAGTTTCATTAACATGCTTCACTTGCTTTAGTTGGTCCCACCAAACTGTAGATATCCCATGTAAATGGTAGGTGACAATCCTGGCTTCTAGGTTTGATGAATAGTTATGCAACTGAAAATATCTCTAGAGCCCAAGAAACCATGCTTTGACATCATCTTCCCTTTGTCTTTCGCCATCAAAGGAAGGTGGCTTGAGCTTCCTCATCTCTCCTTGCAAACTATCTACCTCTTGTTTCCTTCTTTGTTTTCTGACACAAGACCACACGAGACACCTTTGGACTACTTACGGGATCATCTGATGCATGAAGTTTTATTTTTGAGTAAGGAGGTGAGTGGTGTCTATGATCTCTTCTAGCACTTTTGGAATAACCATCTCTTCCATGATCATTTCTCCTTTCATGACACCTTCCTTCTTCCTCTTATCTTGAGTTATATCCCTTCTTCATTTCCTCTACAACTGATTCAATATTTGCAACAATTGAGAATTTATCTAAATTTTCTCTCGCATCAGTCTCTCATTTTCTTCTTTGTAGCTCTGCACTTCCATCTTCAAGATTCTTATGGTTTCTATTAATGTTTCCTTCTCTCATTTTCCCTTGTGTCCATTGGACTCTGTCTCTGCATTACCAACTTTGGTATTTTGTCCTTTGGCCTCCTTATCATGACTGGAGGCTATCTCGCCTTCTTCCATTTCCTCAATGTGCATCCTAAGATGTTGTGCTTAAGCCCCTTAATTCTACCAAATGTGAAAGCGACCATTTTTTTAGAATTATGCATATGATAAAAAAAAATTCCAAACCATGCTACATGTCTCCTTCTTTTTTTTGTTCATGGAGACCATATCCACATTCTCGAAAACTAACAGTGTCCTATTATCCTTGGTTGACACAGAATTTCATCCTGCATAGGCACTTCCTTCAAACCACCTTTCCAGGTGACCATAGCTAGAAAGCATGGCTAAATCCTTCCTTCACACCTTTTTGTATTGAAGAAAAACAATTCGACCCTTAGCCCTCTGTCATTCACCTCTCAATTTGCATATGACCATGACCATGACCTTGCACTTAGCTAAAAAAGTGCTTGTCCATAGCTTCGGGACTTCAAAACTTTCAACCAGGACCAAATCAATAGTCCTCATCCTCCTTCATGATCAACGATCGAGATGCACTTCGAGACTCTTTTCTTTGGGAGTGTCAACTTTTCTCACTTGCCTCCTCTGGGAACTCTTTTATTCAGAGTTCATGATCCTCCAATGCATGTCTTCCCATAGATCGATAGCTATGAATTGCTTTAGCTCTTTAGGCTTCGAAAGTTTCATACTTCTCTCCTACACTTTTTCCCAGAGTGCTTTCAACCGACATCGATGATCCTTCGACGTGTGTTTTCTGGAATCAACAGTCGGTATGTACTTCGACGTTCGGGCCTTCGAGAGTTTCCAAACCAATGCAAACTGTCACATCTTTCCCCTCTAGAATGCCCAGTCTCTGGACTACACCATATGTCGCCACGTGGAAAAATGTTGGAAGGGGACACATGGTCCAATCAAGTGGGTGGCACGTGTCACGTTCTAGTCAATTTTTCAATATTCCAAATGATCAAATCTTACTAACATGTGGCACACATTCCATGTTTCCACGTCATCCCAGGTGACGTCCATAAGCCACGTCACTTCATAATTTTGGGGTCCAAATCACCTCCAAAGGACGTGATCATGCCCCACCACTTTGACTCTTCATGAATCGGGACTTCAAGAGTTTTCATACTAGCACATTTCCAATTCTCCTGAACCCCAAATTCCCAAACTGGCCAATTTGTTGCCACGTGTCCTCCTGTATCGGACGACTAAGATTTACTTCGGGTCTTCACCCAGAGTTCATGGATCTGCTCCACGTGTCCTCTTCAATCTAATGAATGTGTTTTACTTAGGGGATCTTGACTTCGAGGATCTCAAAACTAAACCTTTTTCCTTAAAAAAATGTTTTTGTCTAAAGCTCACGATATTCCGAGTGCGTGTTTCCCATTGATCGATGACTATGATTACTTCAGGACTCCCGACTCCAGAAATATCAAACTTCAAAAGCTATCTAGCCCTATTGGATTTTATCTGAAGTTAGGGATCTGGCGACGTGTGGCTCTCGAAATATCAATGGCTGAGATCCCTTCGAGTCTTCTCATTTTAGAAATCTAAGTTTTCAAAACTTCTCTGGCCCCACTGGCTTTCATCTGAAATCTTGGATCTGGTGATGCATGGCTCTCGACAGATCGATGGTTGAGATCCTTTCGGGTGTTTGGGTTTCGTAATTCTCCAACTTCAAACCCCCTCCTAGTTCACTTTTTCCCGGAGTTTTTTATCCAGAGTGTAGAGCCTGGTTAATTTTCAGGACTCAAGAAAAATAAAAATTTTCTAAAATCTTCTATTGAATTTAGTTTGTAACTTCTTTCATTTTTTTTTCTTATACCAGAAATAAATAATGACAACATATTGATGATAACAACATCATGAGAACAACAACAACAATATAAAAAAAACAACATAGAAGCATATTAATGATAACAACATAATAATATCAACAATATAATGAAAACAACATTATAATACATACCTCCACCTTCAGGATGGTTATCTAGTCCCTTTTCTGTGTGATCCTATTCTTGTTCTTGCCCAAACTGAATATCAACCTCCCAGCCAACTAGGAACAACCTCTCTGGCTCCCTAGCTCTAGGAATCCTTGCGAATTCCTGGCCCCTGAGCTCAAAATTCCCAGCAACACTAGTGCCTTGTGAGAACTTCCCAAAAACAATTCTTCCAATCTCCTCCTCCTCCTCCATCCTTCAAAAATTCTCAAACCAAAATAAAAAATGAGATCCCTTCCAAGTCCTCCCCTCCTTTCTTATCCTCCTCTCTGAAGTCCCCCCCATTAATTCCCCAACAACCTTATCCCCCCATTAATTCCTCAACTACCTTATGTCCCCATTAATCCCTCAACTACCTTATCTCTCCCGTTCATTACTTCATCTACCAATGTTAATTTAATATTATAATAAAATCTTCATAAAGTCATTTTAATAATTAATTAAATTAATATCAATTATTCAAGATAATTACAAAATTAATTAGGGTTGTTACATTCACCCACCCTCCAAGAAACTTCATCCCAAAGTTAGAGTAATTTACAATACAAGGTTAATGACACATGGTTCATACATCCACATCAAATAAACAACATTATCAGTAAGAAACAAAACTTATAGATACTAGTGTACATGTGCAAGAGATGCATGTGTAGCTAACACATACAAGGCTTGTGTATGTACTAATGACGATAATTATCACACCTATAGTAATTTTTGTATGTGTCCAATCCAATCAACAATACCATTCATTTAATAAAAGATAATAAACCAATTAAAATGTTCACAAAATCCTTTAATTACAATAATTTAGCACAACAATGTTCACTTAGACAATTGTAGTTCAGTTAAGTAATTATGAATACACATATATACATATTTTCTTTTAAAAAAAAAGAAAAACAATAAATTCCACTATAAGGCAAAATCCCCATGCACTCTCAACTATTTCTATTCACCCTTCCTCCCTAACTTACTTTTGTCTTCCATCCCTATCCTTCCTATGTTGGACTATCTTGGAGTGTCAACTATATTGACCTAACTCCAAATAGAACTCGTAAGCGGAAGTGTCACTCTCTTGTCCAAGCTTCCCCAACAGGCAACTGAGAGTCATAATCACACGTCTAGGGGAGCGTGATATAACATTGTCCTCCCATGACTCCAGGTTTCAGAGGATACACGGTGGGAAATGCCTCCATCCCTCTTAATAGGACCAGGGTCCACACCCTACCATGTAACATACAGTGGCACTATGTTGCTAGGGATTTTTTCATCGTATATTCAGTTTTAAGCAGTCTCGTCACCTGAGAGAAAAAACTGCACTTGTCCACATATCATAGAAATCCATTTGAACCAATACAATTTCACATACAAAATTTATACCATATTGTTTCCTAGTTGATGTTCATGGCATCAATCTGTTATCATCATTATTCTTTGTTTTTTTCATAGCCTCTTGACTTGCAAATTAGTCTATAACACAACTCATACATATCTATGCATTATCATCATGTAAATGCATTTAACCATAATCTCAATTCAGTATCCACATACCAACAACTTTAAATGTCAAAATTTTCAAGTTAGAATAGATTGCATAATATCCATCATAATTCAAATAACGTTAAACATTCATAGAATTGACACTCACATAGGTTCATACGTCTTAAAAGTTAAAGTGTATCAATAATAGTTTCATGGTGAACAAAAAATAAAAGGTGATTAGGCCTTAAGTAATTCTTTCTATCTAAGTCAAAAAGTGGCATTACATACACCCACCCTTCAAAAAAAAACTTCTTCCTGAAGTTATGGTGATTCTCAATATAAGGAAAAATTCATGACACAACTTATGTGTGCCATCTATGATAGAAAACCCTATTCTATATTGGTCCCATTGTACCTTCACTGATTAAAACATGTTGAGGCTATTAATATATTTATTACAACTACCCCTATTTATTAAGCACCTTACCATGTCTTGACTCTATTTTATTGTCAGTTTTAATTTAATTAATGATAAGACACACTTTTGTTATAGATTTATTCTTCCTAAGTTCCATATATGATCCTCATATATAAAGTATAGTCTATTTGTTTGTTCACTAGCTAGAACGTTAGCTCATCATCAATTCTCTAGTTAAGTGAATCTTATATTGAGCTCTATATAAACTTCCTTAAATCATACATACAATTCCTCTTGAGGTATATTGATAATTAAATGCAAGCATTTGTCGACTTTGATCATCACTCTATCTTGACAATACATATTCCATCACTCATGAGATTGACACACCAAAATTTTCCCTGCTTACAAGCATTGACTAAGATACTGCTAATTGATGGTCATGTGATGTTGTTGCTTCATGTTTTTTTTTTCCATTGTCCTCAATATCTCTCTTTTCTTTAAGTTATGTAAATTATATCTCAAACAAGTTAATTGTCTAGTATAGGATTCTCTTCATCATGGTCAAGAAAAACCCTAGTTTCTATCATCAAATCACTATTACAAACATGCCTATACATAACGAGCACCTTGTTGACATGTGGACTAGTGAACATTTTATATAAATAATAAATTTACTACAAGAGTTCATTCCAAAATATTTATTCATTTGTCCTTGAGTTCTTCTCTTCTCAACATTGTACTTCTTACGTCTCAAAATTATATCCTCTATACCTACATAGTACTTACCAACTTTGGTAACTAGCTATTTCTTGTCCATTTATAGCACTTTCAAGTTCTTTCTCCTACCATGAAAGACGTTTTTAGCAATGGGAAGCATGTGTTCATCATTCCTCATATAGATTTACTTATTTATTTTCAAATAAAGTTTTTTCATAGGGAAAAATCCTTGTTAGTCAACAAGTAGTTGCTAGACCAATTAATGCATTTCAAGGTGTGTCCTCCCATTTAGATAACTCACCCCTTGTACAACAGACTCATGCATAGTGACTAATAGAACTCGGTTGATATACCATGCCACACCTTATGACATAATAAAACACCTTTTCATGATACTTCACTTATCATTCTGACTCAAGTTTTAAATTCACAACATAGTTTCACTTACAATATCCATTTGAATGTTCATTAGAATGTGGAACTAAACATAAGCACCCACTACAATCTAATGTTGTCAATATCACCATACTAACCTATATAATGATTAAGTATAATGCACAACTTCCTCCTTTGTAGTACACTCTCTCTAGGCTCAAGACTCTTTCCCACTCACTCCTAAGTATAGAAGCAACCCAAGTACATAATCTATGCTCTTAAGATAGTAAAACTTCAATGGTACACTACACCAAATTCTCCATTAACTATGTAATACTTTTCTAGCCAATGGTAAATTTCTGCATGACCTCCCCTTTCTAGAGAATACGTATCACTAGAAAAGTACTGAATCTTGTCATATACACATCATATAATACCCATAAATTAGGAGTAGGACTCAACACTAGTTTCCACTCTTAACATAAGCACTATGGTAAGTTTAAAATTTGTTGACCTTCTCATGAAAATAACCTCTCGCAAGTGGTCAATGTCTTTCTTGTAACAATGAGGTATCATTTACTCTTAGCAATACTAAGGTTAGATAATCTTTAAGTGGTATTGTACAAGCCATACATAGAATTGATAAGGTTAGATTCTTCCTTATTATCACTACGAACCATGCTTGTGACTATGTTTTCATTTGAAATCAACTTTACTTGAGGTCTTCCAGTTACTTACAAAGTGGAAGATAACCCCTAAGTCATTCATTACAATGTTTCCCACATCAACAAATTATTTTCTAGGTTACAAGATTTGTTTCATTACATGACCCTTAATCTTAAAACATATCAAGTTGGACTTGGATGGTTTAAACAAGTTTAACCATAATGTGCACTTTGAGTTCTTTATTCTACACTCTAAAAATTTGATTCTCCATATGTTGTATTATATGTTATTTTGTTTACACCCTTATTTACATATATATTAGAATACATGTGTTATCTAACAAATATATTTAAAGCATATATTCTACAAAGAATGGATAATGCTAGGCTACAAGTTTCAAGCATGTTGAAAGTTAGAAAAGTAAGGTCGGAAGTTTCAAAAGACTTTGAGAATGTCTTCAAAGAGATGTGTCTTCCACATCACACTTGTTAGGTAAATTTTAATCCTATATGTAGTACATACAACATTGTCTTTGCTATACACTTAAGTAATTTAGACCAAAATGAAAGAAAACATAATGTCAACTATGCAATATCAAAAGGAAAGACATAAAGAAGATAAATAAAGTGACTTCAATATTATCATATTAATTGGGAAATGGTATATAATTTATAACATATACAATAATATATTGGAATAACTATATATATATATATATATATATATTATTTTAATTATTTAGCATGATATATGGAATGCAGCAAGACAAAAACACAATGAGGGTTTTTGTACATAGAGTTGTGAGGATTTAAAGAAACATTTTCATGTAGCTTTTAAATGTTTAATCTCTCTTATTGAATTCTTTAAAAATTTAATCCCAAACGAATGGATTATGTAAAAGATTAAATGGTCAACTAAATGATTTTATTACATTAAATACATACTTGAGTTAAAATTAAACTATTTCAATTTTATTGTTTATTAATTGTTTTGTTGGTTTGACAATAATGTCTCCCACCTCAAAGAAAAAAAAATTTCATCTCCACACATTAAAACAAAGAACAATCATGGTGAGTGGAGGTGTTTGATGTAGTTAAGATCAAACTGGAATTTATATGTTGTCGTCATTGATTGATACGTAAATATTATACTCGTCTTGTTATACAAACTCTATGACT
>ML792945.1:313405-330021 GCA_009831015.1 Picea engelmannii
GATCCACCTTTGTAGGAGGTTGTTGTAAGCACCTTGTGCTATATAAGTGTGTAATTGATTTACATTAATATAACAGTTTATGTGAGCGTAGACTCACTCACAGGTGATGTGCCCTTTTGGCTTCACTGTGATTAATTTTAACTATTCTGTCCATATCCTTTCGTCATTGTAATGTAACAACCCTAATTTGATTGCAGATGAAAAAGACAAAATCCCAGAGCTTTGGGTGGTTAGGGTGAGGTTTCATTTTTGAAACCGGGCTCTGATACCATATATAGAGCCTTGTTCATTTTCAGGATTCAAGATAAATAAAAGTTTTCTAAAATCTTCTATTGAATTTAGTTTATAACTTCCTTCATTTTTCTTTTCTTATACCATAAATAAATAATGAGAGCATATTGATGATAACAACATAATGTGAACAACAACAATAGCATAATAACAACAACATACCAGCATGTCAATGATAACAACATAATATTATCAACAATATCATGAAAACAACATTATAATACATACCTCCACCTTCAGGTTCGTTATCTAGTCCCTTTTCTGTGTGATCATGTTCTTGTTCTTGCCGAGACTGAATATTAACCTCCCAACCAACTAGGAACGACCTCTTCGGCTCCCTAGCTCCAAGAATCCTTGCAGTTTCCTGGCACCCAAGCACAAAATTCCCAGCAACACCAGTGCCCTGTGAGAACTTCACAAAAACAATTCTTCCAATCTCCTCCTCCTCCTCCATATTTTAAAATTTTCAAACCAAAATAAAAAATGAGATCCCTTCCAGGTCCTCCCCTCCTTTCTTATCCTCCTCTCTCAATTCCCCCTCATTAATTCCTCAACAGCCTTATTCCCCCATTAATTCCTCAACTACCTTATCTTTCCATTAATCCCTCAACTACCTTATCTCTCCCATTCATTACTTCATCTACCAATGTTAATAATATTATAATAAAATATTCATAAAGTCATTTTAATAATTAATTAAATTAATATTAATTGTTCAAGATAATTACATAATTAATTAGGGTTGTTACAAGGATCACGCGATTAGTGGACGTGTGTCTTCCTCCACATCAACAGTTCCCAGCTACTTCGGCTCTTCAGAAGTTCATCACTCGAGCACTATCATGTAACATCACTACATGCCATTCAATTTGTGGGTGCATGCATCGGTGGTTTGGAGTAACCTTCTTTTTGCCCCACAATTCTACTGACATTGACATGTAACCCCTTGGTGAAACCGTAGTTTTGATTGCGGGACCGCCTTGGGAAATTAACTCCCATGCAACTCAATTCCCCGCAATGCATGCTAGCCTGTTCACCTATTCTTCGATCCAACGATCCTAGATATCTCCTGATCCTACAGTTTTGGTCACTCTCGATTTCAAAAGGAATGGTCATGATCCTTCGAACCCTGATAGAGGATCTATCACGTTTTGTCTCATGCGTAGATTCTGCAACGCCATTCCTCTTGACATTTTCAATTTCATAGTCAAAGTTTGATCTTGACCATGAGACTCTAACCAACAGACCTCACCTGGTGTTTCAACCTAAGGCTCTAATAACCCCGCCATCCATAGGCAGGGGTATGCTACCTGCAAGCCCACCCTTGGACTTCTTTCTCATATCTATACCTTCTTTATTTATTAAAGATGAATAAGATAAAAAACTTAATGACATACATAATATTATCCAGCAAGCATGCACGTTATAAAGATTCAATTAATGATAATTAAATATACAATGAAAAAACATTGATACACTGATAATAATATCACAACGAAGAGCAGTTATCTTTATGAAATATGACACCAACTCGTTGCATACCAAGGATGTTCCAACCAACCATAGACACTATTGTCCCAAATCTCAATAGCAACATCACCCCCAAGCTAGGGCTATGAATCCACAAGGATGGTTCCATAGTTAACGTGGCTTCCCAAACCAGTTAGCTCTCAAGCTCTCATAGGCTTCCCATCACTCACATAAATCCAAGTACCCAACTCTCTTCGACCCATCTTGCACCACCTGAGAGAATAGACCTACACCTTTATCTACCACACAGTCCCTCAGGTAATCCCTCTCCTTATTTGGGCCTCCAGTGCAACTGGTCCAGAATCTCAATGCTGGAACTCTTAGGACTCACAGTTGTGATCCATGCTAGACACAGGCCACTGCATCTCAGACATGCAGGCCTCAAGGAACAACTAGATCCCACCAACAACCACTACAACCAACTATCCCAAGGCTAAATATTCCATAGTTTGGTCCCCCTTCTCGAGACCAATATGCAGGTGAGGATGGATGGAGGAGGTAGGTAAGTGGATGGGAGTGCGTGAGGGTAACACAAAGGTGATAGAGAAGACATTCCAATGACCAATCCCATAATCATAACAAGGGTAGGTTTAAGTATGTTCATGGGGAAATCAAGAACCTCTTGGTCTCCCCAAGAAGCTCACGTAACCGAGTCCCCCCTTTAGGAAAGAAAGGTAACTAACATAGGAATAAGCATTTAGCCACTCAAGGCCCCTCTCTTGTGGAATCATATCCCCCTATAAATCTATTCCTTGTATGTCTAGCATCCAATGATGTGTTTATTATAAATATTGATCAAAGAATTACATTTCTTAGGCATACTGGCCCTTTAAATATTTTTTTGAGCACTCAGGTCTCTCAACATTGTAACAATACATTATTTAAAATGTAGGTTCACAACTTGGGGTGTTAAACAAGCTCACCAAATCCACTTCCTTCCACCCCTAAATAGATGTCCAAACTAAGGTCGTCAATAAAATGATCATATACATATCCTATGCATGTACAATTCAAAACACCCTTGCACATGGGATGAGAGTCTTCGCTATGTCCAACATAGCTACAATAGAGACCTGCATAGCTCAACTGGCCAGAGGCCCTTTCAAGTGGGGTTGGGATTCCAACCATTGGGCCCCATGGATGTTCAGGATATTCTACAAAAGTCTAATGCCAAGTACAAACAATGCCATGATCCACAACGACTGCCACATAAGTTTTAGGTGGGAGAGAAAGTTTGGTGACACTTGCAGAAATAAATCCTTATAGGGCCCCATCAAAAGCTTCTCCCTCTCCATTATGGGTCGTATGCCATCATCAAGGTTGTGGGTGACAATGATTTTGATCTCAACATTCCTCGTTTTCTTGGCTTGCACCTAGTCTTCAACGTGGCTCTCCTTCGCTCATATTTCCCACCATTATTTGACACCTCAGAGATAGAAAAGCAGTTGAAACCAAAATAGCTCAACTCTGACTGCATGCAACATGAATCCAATGATCAGATTTTGGACAAATGGATCAAGCCAAATTGACAACAAATGATCCAGCTTTATCGAGTTGTCAAAGCAGGGCAGTTCCCGCACCAAGTCAAGTGGCTCACCGGGAGCCAAATTCAACATAAATTTCCTCATTTGATGGGGGAAATAAATGAATCGGAGACCATTTCTTCTTGAGGGAGGATTGATCCAGGTGGATATCTATGGCCACCCAACTATTCCATTGGCTCGAAAAACAGTTTTCCACCTTGGCAATTTTTTGACAGTTTTTCGGGTTCCAAACTTTTGGGGCTGTTTTGAGGCCCTAAACTACATTTTTGGGCGATTTTGGGACTAGTATAGCAATGAAGGCACTTACCTGAGAGAGTCTAAAATCATTCTTCTCAGTTAGACCTTTCCAACGGGCTATTGTGTGCCTAAAACATAGATCATATGAAAACCTTACGACCTTGGAAAGTTGATGTACTAACTTACCCAAATGGGGCCCACATGACTTTTGGCTCTTCATCTCCTAGGGTTAGGTTTTTGGATTTATAGGGTTTTTGAAATTCCTATTTATTATAAAAAGGCCTTCAACGCCTCATTGTAATGATCTTATTATGAATTAGCGTAACCATTACATCTCTTCTCAGAGATAAGCCGCCACCATTCCAGGAAGCTTGTTTTCCGTTGCATTTTACAGTTTCGGATTATTTCCTTATTGAATAAAAAACTATTTTTATTGTATCTTTGTTATTCTATGTTAAGCATCTCTTAATAATTTGTATTCATTTTTTTTTTCTCATAAAATCTGGATCAATTTGCGACCATGAAAAGGAAGGGAAAAATTCTTCAAAATATGTCCATGTTCATGACAGTGTCTACATCGGAAGGGTACCCCTTCGTAATCCAACAATTTTGTGTGATTGCGGCCGTCCTATGTCATCATGAATTGTTTTTTCATTCTGGCCCTAGTACTGAGTGAAATAATAATTTTAGCTACATCCATCTCTCATGTTTCTTTGAAGGACATATTAGCCTTTAGAAACGACCCTAGCTCATTTCCAATCACTTGGAAGCATTTGGTGAACAATTATTGTGGAGGGAGACCCGAAATAATAACCCAAATGGGGATGGTGTCCATTCTTTCCATATTTGCATCAAACATGGGTTCCCATTTCTTCAAAAGTACTAGGGTAGAATTCATACTCCATCCACTCAACAGGGCTTTTTCAACATGGTTGTGATTTGCAAATTTTAGCATAAACCACCCTTTTGTTAAGCAATTGAGTTGTGGGGGAATGTCGTGCCAAGTATCATACACCCAATATTATAGGGATTTGTAGTTGAAATGGTTTTCGTAGGCCTTCCCCACTAAGGTTTTATCTATCGGATCCATGGCTTCCTCCATGATGGTAATATCCTGTCCAAGTACAAGATTTGATTCTATAGTTGTGATTGAAAACCACTTATTCCTCATGCATTTCTTGTGACCGAGACTCTGCGGGGAAGAAAAATATGCTAAAGGGGACCCATCAACATCAGATGAATCCCCCAAAATGCCATCCCAACCATTAATATTTGTAGGGTCCAAAAAAGAGGAAATAATCCCAACTTCCTGTTGTACACCAAGATAAGAGGGTATGGCCTGCTCTATATCTGGCTAAACGAAGGAAGAGGGGAAACCTTGATCGAGATATTGTAAACCCATGGGAGAAGAATCCAAAGTGGAGAAGTTTAATAGGGGTTTTGACTTCAAGAGTGGGGGAGGCAACCAAGGGTCCAGATTCGAGTTGGGGTAGATCTAGATACGGTCTAAAGAGAAAGCTAGCTGAGTAGCAGGAGGAAAAAGTATTTTTTTTTTCGGTGGAGTCAGAAATAGGGAGGTTGTCGAATAGGGTAGTCAAGAACGAGGAGAATAAACCTCCCCAAAGCAAAGTGTGGGCGGAGGGACAAGACGCGTAGAAGTAGTGAAATGCCCAAGGATAGGGGAAGAGGTGTCTCTCACAGATCTATGCCCTGGAATAGGTTTGGGAAGGTTTGGGCCAACGAGGATAAAGGGGGGGTTTCTAGGTTGTGAGGTCGAGGGTAGAAGTTCAGACTAATCAGGAGAGTGATCCGCTATGTCTTTGTAGTTATCCATATTGATGACCAAGACCACATAGAAAAGGATGACGAGAGAGGGAGAAGGGGGGTTTTGGGCCTATAGAGCGAGTGTAAACCGCAGATCCCCTCACGAGTAGAAGGAAAAGGTGAAATCGATAAAGGAGAAGGGACAAGCAAGAATCAGGGGGATCGAAAAGATTAAAGGAGGTTAGAAAATGGAAGGGCAGGAAAAGGCCAGGAAGAGGAAGAGGGTCTGCAGCCCTAACACCCGGGCTTGTAATCCTATGGCCATATGTCAGCACTCATCAAACCTAAAGCCACATAACCCCACAATTCTCTATGGAATTTCATTTTTCAATTCTCTACTTTAACAATTTTATACATAATCCTCCATATTTGATCATCGCTATTGGTTTTAGTAATCCTCTTTTGTTACTTGAAAAGTTATAACTCATCACCACTTTTCTATTTATTATTCTTCATCCCAACGAAAAGTTGAGGTTCATATAGAAAAATGAAAGAGAGAGATAAGTTATAATAGTAAAAGAAAGGAAAGAATATGTAATTAAAAAAAAAATAGTTTAAATCAATGTTTGATCTTTAAAGATTTAATTTCTTGAAATATGATAGATTTAAAGCTAAGATGAATTTAAACTCATCAAAATATTAATTACACTTAATTGCAATTATTTAATATAATTTTATTTTTTTAAGCTATACATTTTCTTTATAATATTAAAAAATAAAAAATGTTAATAGTAAATAAAACATAATAAAAAAATAATAACCATCCATCCATATTATATTTTAAGATAAATTTTTCTCTTTCATAATATTAATCCATTTTAACTATCTTCATTTTTCACCTTTTTAAAATTAAAAATAACATTAATACATTAATGTATTAAATTCATTAATACATTAATATATTCAATCTATTTAATGTATTAATTTGTTAATGTATAATACATTGATAAAGTAATATATGAATAAAACATTAATACATTAAAAAAGTATTAAGGTAATAAAAAATACATTAAATTATTATATGAAAACTATTATATTAAAGTACTAATACATTAATAAAATAATTAAACAATAATAAAGTAATACATTAATTAATAAGGTAATGATACATTAATAAAATAACCATACATCAATACTTTAATAATATATCACCCAAATTAATATATTATAATAATGTATTAACTCATTATTATAATGTTAAAATATTTTATAAATAACATATTTATAGATTATTAATTAATGTATTAATAAAGCACTAACAAATACATTAAGTAATAAATTATAATAGTATATTAAATCATTATTATTGTGTTTAAATATATTATAGTTAAGATATTTATATATTCTTAATTAATAAATTAATGTATTACTAAAATATTTATACATAATGAAATAATACATTAATAAAGTATTAAAACATTACTGAAGTATTAATAAAGTATTGTTAATTAATACATTAATAAAGCATTAAAACATTAAAAAATATTTAATTTATAATAATACATTAATATATTGAAGTAATAAAGTACAAATACATTAATAATACATTATTACATAAATAGAAAACATTGACCATCACCATCACCATGATAATGACGATTGTTCAGAGTGATAGTCTATGCTTCACCATCACGATAGTTAACTCCAATTGATGATGACCATGACAATGACTATGATTCATGTACAATATATATAGTTTGTTGCATTGCGACAACAACAAATGTTTATGACAATGGAAAATTATATTGAGAGTTGTTCATCACAATGTGACGTTGGACAATGCTCGTGACATTGGGAAATGGTCATCAAATTGCAACGTTGGAAAATGTTATTCACAATTCAATGTATGAAAATGTTCATCATAATGCAATGTTAGTCACAATGCAATGGAAATGTTCATCATAATGCAATGGAAATGTTAGTCACAATGAGATGTATGGAATCATGTTTTACTTTTTAGACAATGATTTATATTTTTCCTAAGCACATTGATAACAAAAGGGAAATGTTCGTCACATTGTGATGATGGGAAACATTCATCATAATGTGACATTGGGAAATGATCGTCACATTGCGACATTGGGAAATGTTCGTCAGAATGCGATGTAGGGAAATGTTCATCATAATGCAATGTTAGTCACAATGCAATGGAAATATTAGTCACAATGAGATGTATGGAATCGTGGTTTACTTTTTAGACAATGATTTATAATTTTCCTAAGGACATTGATAACAAAAGGGAAATGTTCGTCACATTGTGATGATGGGAAACACTCGTCACAATGCGACATTGGGAAATGGTCATCACATTGCGACGTTGGGAAATGTTCATTAGAATGCGATGTAATAAAATGTTCATCATAATGCAATGTTAGTCACAATGCAATGGAAATGTTCATCATAAAGCAATGGAAATGTCAGTCACAATGAGATGTATGGAATCATGTTTTACTTTTTAGACATTGATAACAAAAGGGAAATGTTCGTCACATTGTGACAATTGGAAACGTTCGTCAAAACATGACATTGGGAAATGGTCATCACATTGTGACGTTGGGAAATGTTAGTCAGAATGCGACGTAGGGAAATGTTCATTATAATGCAATGTTTGGAAAGACTTGACACAGTGTAGAATCATCTTTTACTTTTGTGACATTGGGAAAATGGTCGTTAGAATCTGGCATCAAGAACTTGTTTTCACATTGTGGGAAATGTTTGTCAGAGTGTAATGTTTGGAAATGTTAGTCACAATGAGATGTATGGAATCATGTCTTACATTTTAGACAATGATTTATATTTTTCCTAAGGAAATTGATAACAAAAGGGAAATTTTCGTCACATTGTGACCATAGGAAACGTTCGTCACAATGCAACATTGGGAAATGGTTGTCACATTGCAACGTTCGGAAATGTTCATCACAATGTGACATAGGGAAGTGTTCATCATAATGCAATGTTAGTCACAATGCAATGGAAATGTTCATCATAATGCAATGGAAATGTTAGTTACAATGAGATGTATGGAATCATGTTTTACTTTTTAGACAAAGATTTATATTTTTCCTAAGGACATTGATAAGAAAAGGGAAATGTTCATCACATTGTGACGATGTGAAACGTTCGACACAATGCGATATGGGGAAATAGTCGTCACATTGCAACATTTGGAAATGTTCATCACAATGCGATGTAGGGAAATTTTCATCATAATGCAATGTTTGGAAACACTTGACATAGTGTAGAATTATCTTTTACTTTTACAATGTTGGGAAAATGGTCATTATAATGTGGCATCAATAATTTTTTGTCACATTGTGGCATTCAAAAAAGTTTGTCACATGGCGACGTTGGGAAATGTTAGTCACAATGAGATGTATGGAATCATCTTTTACTTTGTATAAAGTGATTTATGCTTTTCTATAAAATGCATGGAAAAAATACAAATTAGTAAAAACCAATTTCAAATACATAATTTCCATATTATGACACTCTAACTAACCTTTCATACACATATAAAACTTAAAACTTTACATAATATTATTAAAAATCTAACCACTATTTAAATAAATATAAAACTTCAAACAAGCTTTATACACTATTTCATTATCAATATAAATAATTTAATATATTATTAAAAACTTGAAACTCTAAATAATTAAAACTTTAAAAGATGATTCTTGGATTCATAAATCACATCTCCCCATTAAAGCCTACATAATATTATTAACACCCACATAACCAAAAATACATGCTTTACAACTTTATAGAAAAATTACATGCTTTACAACCTCATATAAAATAGATGCATAATTAGTTTTAATTTCTTATTAATAATTAAAAAAAAGAAAAATCTATATAATATAATAGAAGTGGAGAAATAAAAATTGTTTAGGCATTAAAAATTTATCTTAAAATTATAAATCTATCTTAATCTATTTATTTTTTAAATTATTTTGACTACTTAATAAATTTAAAAATATATTAATACATTAAACTATTAATATATTAATTGAACCAATTAAATTATTAATATTTTAATTGAACTATTAATACATTACACTATTAATATATATTAATCAATTGAACCAATTTAAAATTTGAAAAAATAAATATATATAATATAATAGAAGTGGGGAAAATAAATGTATAGAAATTATAATCTTGGAATTATAAATCCATCTTAATCTATTTATTTTTTAAATTATTTTGGCTACTTAATAAATTAAAAAATATATTAATACATTATATTATTAACTGAACCAATTTTACTATTAATATATTAATTGAACCATTTGAACTATTAATATATTAGGTCTTAGTGGACGTTAATCATCATCATCATCATCAATTGAACTATTAATACATTACATTATTAATATATATTAATCAATTGAACTAATTTCAATTTTAAAAAAATAAATCTATATAATATAATAGAAGTGGGGAAAATAAATGTATAGACAAAATTATAAATCTATCTTAATTTATTTATTTTTTAAATTTTTTTGGCTACTTAATAAATTTAAAAATATATTAATACATTACACTATTAACTGAACCAATTTCTCTATTAATATATTAATTGAACCAATTGAACTATTAATATATTAATTGAACTATTAATACATTACATTATTAATATATATTAATTTAATGAACCAATTTCAAATTTAAAAAAAAAAAAATTATAATATAATAGAAGTGGGGAAAATAAAAATTACTTAAATATTATAAATTTATCTTAGAATTATAAATCTATCTTATATTATTTATTTTTAAAATTATTTTGACTACTTAATAAATTTAAAAATAAATATATAATTGTTTGATAGAGTAAAAACAAACTTTTAAAATAATTATTATAATTGAATAAATTGATAAATATATAATTGTTTGATAGAGTAAAAACAAACTTTTAAAATGATTATTATAATTGAATAAATTGATAAGGTTTATTAAAAACACTATATGATAATAAATAACAACATATTTCAATTTAAAAAAAAATATTTATAATAAATAATAATAATAATGAATATTAGTTTTATAACATGATGGGACAAAGATATTTGTCACTAAATAATATAAATATTATATCTAATGATAATTATTTGCATCCATTAAAACTAGAATTAGTTTATCAAATATTTATATATAGAAATAAATATATACTTAATTTTTAAATTATTATAAAAACAAATTTAAAAAATACTAAATATATTATATTATTATAATGAAAATATGATATCTTCAAAATAGTTAAAATATTTGAATTAGATATTTTTTATCATTTAAATATATTCATTTGAGATCATTCAAATACATTAATATATTCATTTTAGATCATTTAAATAACCTAAAATGTATATTAGAAAAATATCGATTTCTTTGGGCACTTTCCATTAGGTTTTTTCTAATGGCAATGCCATTATAATTTGTTTGAATACTTGTGACCTATTTAGCGCTAAATATGCATAACAGAGCGAGTGTTAAATATGCATGTATAGAGCGAGCGCTAAACTCTGATCCAATTATGTGGACTGGCTTGTACCATTTTCGTTAATGTATACTATAACGTGCAAGTTATATTTTGTAAGAACACGCATCAAAATAATATGAAACTTTTCAAACCCGTGTAATTAACAGCAATATAATTTCACATAGATAGGTTTTATATAAAACAACAAACAACAAATTATGACGCTACACTATATGGAAGACATTACAGGGCATCACTAAACAGCGAAGGAAAGAGGTTACAACACTATAGTGCATAAAACGAACCGAATACCATAATGGTCGAAATCAGATGTAAAATGGACCGAATACCCTAATGGCAGAAACCAGACAAACAATACCTACAGACAGACAATACCTACTTAATTCACATTTTATTGTAATATTACACAGACTGTGTCCATAACTACATGCCATTAACAGACAAGTTGGCTTCATGCATAATGCTCTATCCATTCATTCTATTCTCTACTTCCGTTTAGATGGTCACACGTAATATCTACCAATGAGGCCTGTTTGAACAGGATCGTAAGTTTCACGAGTACCCAAGCTTGTAAAAACAGTACCACTATCAATATTGTCTGTACGCGTGTGGCCAGTTTGCTTGGCCTCTTCTGTTTCAGCTTTGTGTTCAGCCTTGGCAACATTTTCTCTCATCTCATCTTCAGATTTTTTGTCATCCTTCTTCTCATAGGCGATTTCTTTATCTGTAGGGTTATGTGAAGTAACCTTTTCCATCTGCATGCATATATGACAACAACAGTGAAGTACAGAACATTCAAATCCCAAATCCGTTGCATTCAATGCTCTCTCTATCTATTAATACATGGAACATATCCATGTTAATTTTAAGGATGGTTTGTAGTGCACATTATATCAAATTGTTCAGAAATTCGCATCTATTGGAATTTGCAATTCACATCTAGCCTTAATTACAATTCAGAGCAATTCATTACAGAATTTTTGTATTGACACTTAATTATTACAATTCACAACAATTCATTACAGAATTTCTGTATTAATACATAATTCATTACAATTCGCAACAATTTATTACAGAAAATTTGAAAACATTACATTACAATTCACAACAATTTCTGATATGAAGAATTGTTTTCTGTATTGAATTTCGTATCTATTGGAATTGGCAATTCACATATAGCCTTAACATTTAAAGAACCCTAGATCTAAGATAATGAAAATAGATTGAGAATGACAAAAACATCAAAGGGTCTCCATGAAAAGAAACCAAATGCACAGAGCCCGCAGGGAGATGTGAGCAGTGAAAAATGCACAGGCTCTCCATCCATACTGTGGGGTGGCATTTGAAACGCAGGCGAAACCTGACATGAAATTGAAAAGCCCAAACCGAATCGTGGGTAGAGAAAGTGGAATCGTGGGTAGAGAAGGTAAATTTTTAATTATTTAGTAAATGTGAAAAAGTAATCACATAAAAGTATATCTTTATAAATGAGCAGAAGTTAATTTATCAAAATCTCAACCATTGATTAGATAAGACAACGAAGAATATGCCAGCATTTTCAATAGCCAACCCTAAGATTAAAATTTATGATTAAAAGGTTAATTAATTCACCTATTCCAATAGGAAGGATGTCTATAGACATAATTTTTTTTTTTTAATAAAAGATTATCTTTCTTAATATTAAAAAAATATAAACTTAGTAAATAAACATAATAAAAATAATAACCATTAATCTATTTTTAACTCAAAAGTTTATGTTTGATTTTTTTCATTAAAATATTTAATAACAAAAAAATTTAAATTAATCTATTTTAATTATATATTATTTTTTTAAATAAAAGATTATTTTTCAATATGAACTTAGTAAATAAAACGTAATAAAAAATAATAACCACTACTCTATTTTTAACCATATATTTTAAAACAAAAGTTTATATTTGATTTTTTTGCTTAAAACATTTTATACCAAATAAATTTAAATTAAAATAGATATATCCAAACCATATCTTTTAAGATAAATGTTTATGTTTGGTTTTTT
The DNA here is from genome assembly GCA_009831015.1 of Picea engelmannii. Classification (NCBI taxonomy): domain Eukaryota; kingdom Viridiplantae; phylum Streptophyta; class Pinopsida; order Pinales; family Pinaceae; genus Picea; species Picea engelmannii. Next base: position 326,370 of record ML792945.1, read on the forward strand.
TCATTAAAACATTTTATTTAAAATAAATTTAAATTAATCCATTTTAACCATATATTATTTATTTTATTGTAAAAGATCATATTTCATAGTAAATAAAACATAATAAAAAATAATAACCACTAATCTATTATTAATCATATACTTTAAAACTAAAGTTTATGTTTGTTTTTTGTTTTTTTCTTTACCACACTTCATACCAAATAAATTAAAATTAAAATAAATATATCCAAACCATATATTTTAAGACAAAGGTTTATGTTTGATTTTTTTCATTAAAACATTTAATACTAAATATATTTAAAATAAATTTAAATTAGTCCATTTAAATTATATATTATTTTTTAAAATAAAATATTATTTTTCATAATATTAAAAAAATATAAACTTAGTAAATAAAATATAATAAAAAATAATAATCACTAATCTATTTTTAGATAGAAAGGCATACACCTATTGGAAATGGGCACAATTAATAGTCTTTTAATCTAAAATCTTAATCTCATGGTTAACAATTAAGATGTAGACATATTCTTAGTCATCCTCCTAAATCAATGAATGTGATTTATTGTTCATAACTTCTTTGCATTTATGAATGCATCCGTTAATCTTTTTACCTTTTTCACATTTACCTAATCATATTACGAAATTACTGTAAGGCCATATCATATTGGAAGTAGATGTTCATTTTTTTATGGAGTGTGACTTATCATATCATATTGGAAGTAACGTTAATTTTTTTATGGAGTGTGAACGGTGACATGATCGATGCCATGTTTGGCCTCACGACGACATGATCGATTCCATGTTTGGTCTGCATTCATGATATCTCTACCTTAACGACAAAACACAACAATGACAAATTATTACATGCTTAGTTTTCACTGCGCCATGGATTTTCGTGGACCTGGTGTTTTTACTTTGCTAATTAGGAAAATACCAATCAAATACAGACCGAACATCCTACGATGGAGACACTCTACCACATGTATTTTCTTGGTTAATGAAGCCTACTACCTGCAGGGGAACTACCAAAATCAGGACCAAGAAATCATTTGGAGCAAAATTTGGAATGGTGTCCTTTGGCCCAAAGTCTCAATTTCCCTATGGCTCACAGCTCAAAATCGTATCCTCACTTGGCATAATCTCTTAAAAAGAGGCTTTATCGGCCCTTCTAGGTGCACCCTATGTCACCAAAGAGAGGAAACCCTGATACATGTTTTCAACAAGTGCCACTACAACCAACAGATTTGGGATTGGGGATCCCAAGTAATGAAACAAACTAATAGAAACAGGAGAAGTATCAGGGATGCACTTGTGAACTGGGATGCAATCTCCTTCCACAACCCAATTCTTGAACGCATCTGGTTATTTCTCCCTGGGTTCACTTTATGGGCAATTTGGAAAGAAAGAAACTAACGAATCTTTCATTCGAAAACTTCCCCTCCTGCTACCACGTGGGAAAGGATTGAGAGGCTAATCCGAGAAATGGTCAACAACAAACCTTGGAGCCCTGAAGATTTACAATGCACTCCCGAGGAGGAAAACATTCTCAAAAGATGGAATATCAACATTCATTTTCACACCCCTTTGAAGGCAAAAGGCAACCATCGCAACAGCCCGACAAGATGGACCCCCCCTCCACCAAGTTTTATTAAAATAAACTTTGATGGAGCCTCAAGGGGAAACCCAGGACCAGTAGGATTCAGATCAGTCCTTCGGAACCATACTGGCAAGATCATACATTTGGTGGCAGGCTTCCACGGTGAAAACAAAAACAATGTTGCTGAGCTTCTAAGCCTTATTTGAGGCCTTAAGGTTGCGACTCACAATCAATACCAAAAGGTGATTACGAAGGGGGATTCGGAGATCATCATCCAACTCATCACCAAAATTCTTCATGGAGAACATCCACTGCAAATCTCTCCCAGCTGGAGGCTTTTGGGACTTTTGGAAGACTTTGGAGCTCTCATTCACCCCAACCTTACCATAGTCCCCTCTCATGTGAAAAGAGAAGAAAACAAAGTAGTGGACTGCCTGGCTAATGAGGGAGTTGATGCCAAGTCAGAACTCATCCACTAGCAAGCCAACTTCTCTTAATATATTGAACTCTCAAGGCGATGCAAGGACCTTGCTAGAAGGGATGCCTCAGCCCCGGATGGGGTGACACAATGCACAACACCACCACCTGGTATAGTGCCCAGCCTCATATTAAATGTGGCATACCGCTACCCATCTATTCAACATTAACGATGGGAGCAGGCCATTACAATTGACCTATGGGTAAGCGACCTCTACCTCGCAGGAAAGGGTCGGCCCTGCATGAATTTACTATGGAAGATTTAATGTGGAGCCACATCTCGTCATTCCACAAGCTTGTGAAAGCAAGGAGGCATGGTCACATTCAACTCATTCTTACTCTGTAGCTTTTCGCCATTTGTGAGCTCTGTTGCATTTTTCTCAGCATCCTTCCAACTTTTCTGAGCCCTGGTGCATTTGATACCCACTCCTTCACTGCGATGCCTAGGGAGTGAGGTAAACAATGTCGTGGGTCATCTTGGTACACCCACGCTGCTCAACGACAAAGGAGACAACATTTGGAAAGAGCACTCTCGTTGGCCAACTCCATTATTCGTTAGAGAGAACAGTCAACCCATCTCTCACTCCAGGATTATGCAAATGAGTTTGCGAAGGAGGAGCATGCTCAGACCCCTCCAGACCAACTCTCACTCTCTGATAATTGGCAGCCCACACGCACTATGCAGGAAGAAAATACTTCGACTGCACTTGAAACTCAAACCAGAAGCACCATGATGGGAAGGCTTGGCGATGAATTCCCAAACTTTTATGTCGAGGAAGTGCCTTACATGGAAGACACTCTGACTTCCTCGGAACCTCAAGCAAGAGGCAGCATGAGGGGGGGGCTCTGTGAAGAATTCCCAATTTGTTATCGTGAGGAATTACCAATGTGTTATGTCGAGGAAGAGCCCTACATGGATTTGGTCTAGCATGGGGACTTGGGCAGAAATTGAGCACCATGCAGACATAGCAGCGATGGACAAGGGCATGGGCAATGCAGGCACAGAGGCGGTTACTCTAGGTGAGGCAGCGACAATGGAAACAAAGGTCACTCTAGGCGAGGGTGAAGAAACCCCAGTGCCACCTTCCAACTGAGCCATGCATGGACATACTAGTGCCCTGCCACCCTTCCTCCTTGTGACACACCTGGATTTAATGTTTGAACTACGAGGATAGATGGAAGACTAGGAGCATAGGACCCTCCTCATGTGACAATGATTCGATATGCTTTTCGAAGCATACTCCAATGGCCCGAAAAAAAAAAATGCCCAATGTGTGCTTAGTCGTTTGTCATGTAGGCCAGAGAAACGCGACAGGAGGACGAGGACGACAGGCCACCGGGTATTTGAACTAGTCAATTTCAATGTGGTTTTTTCTTTTACTTCCATCCATGCTGGGGCTTCCTTTTGCTTTAGCTCTTACTGTTGAGAGACAAGTCCAGGATTATAAAAAAGATCTCTATAATGCCTTAAACAGTCTTAATATGATGCATGGCCATCTATTCTGGTTTCCTTCGGGCAGGATAGATGGCGAAACAATCTTTTGTTTTTTATTCAGAAGGAACATATGCGCCCCA
>ML792945.1:331426-351731 GCA_009831015.1 Picea engelmannii
AGCACACTTTGTATATGTAACGGACCTTGAGCGGATAAGCTCTCATCCTTAGGTAGATGAGGCATTTATTTAGTTTTAATGCAGGTAGATAAGGAATTAACTGTAGATTAGACAGTTTTAGCTTTCGAGAGGGAAAATGGAGTATAGACACCCTCCCTTGTATCATTGTATTATCATCAAGCATTAGCATTGAGAGCAAGAAGAGAGAGCAGAGCAGAGAGTTGTGAAGAACTTCCATCTACAGATATTGAGTTAATAGGAGAAGCCCTGATTCAATTCCATGGATGTGTTTGATCTCTGTGTGCTGTTGATATTATGCCTTTGCATGTTTCCTTCCTTTTATGCTTATTTATTATATGTTGCGTATGTGATTGCATACCAGGTTCGAAACCTGAGAGAATGAGTGAATGAGTTTCAATTGTTTCTCTGCTTGAGCCAGGAGATTCCTTCATAGAGTGCAGTCGAATTCCTCCGCATAGAGTGCGTTGAGGAGGCCAAGCAGTTGAACTTTTGTTCTCTTTCGCCCAGAGTTTGGTTTGAGGTATTCGAGCCGTGCAGGTGAGTGCAGGTCAAAGTTGAGTCTCAGTAGCAAGGCTGAGAAGAGGAAAGGGCCGAAGTTGTTGCGAGCGTGGACGCACGGGACCCAGAAGACTTCAATACTTTCAGAAGTGATTGAAGAACGAGCACAAGGAGCGTGTTCGAGGAATCCTTGACGGAGTCCGAGTTGACAAAAAGCTCAGGAGGGATAGTCCCTTTGATTCGCCGTGAATTCGACCCCTGCGGAGGTCTCACAGAACAAAGGTGGTGAACGGGGGAAACTCTTCAAGAGGAAGAGAATCGACGACTTGAATCGTCGTGGAGAATCACTAAGATTGCGACCTGACTTGTGGTTCAGATGTATCGGGAGTTTGCGACGGAAGATTCTTGTTTCTCGTTGAGTGAGGTCACGAGGATGCGAAACGCGACGTCCCAGAACGTTTTGCATGGTGTACGTCCGGATAGATGATGTGACAGGTGGTCTCGGGATATCGGATCTCGGGGGTTGGAGACCTCAAGTCTGATCTCGAGAGTGACGAGAGCGCGAGGTCGCGAGATTTCGAGTCATCGGTATCTCGGCACTTCGGGTCTCGGGGTTCGAGCATTCGAAGGCGTAGAGATGCTAGTCGCGAAGTCGCGATAGCGCGAGGTCCCGATATACCGAGATAGATTCAACGTTGACCAGAAGTATCGGGTCTCGGGATCCGAGAGTCCAATTCCCTGTTGCGGAATTCGCGAAGCCACGAGAACCGATCCTTCGTTATACAAAGAAGGGAGGATCGCCGGAAGTAACTGTGGGTAAAGAAATCTCGAGGGAGTTGGAAGAGAATTGACTCTTCGGGCCAGAGATAGTGAAGGTTTTGGTGGAGCGACAATGCCGTTGAGGGTAGGTTGCGTCAGAGTGGTTTCAGAGCCCTGAAGTCTTGTCTGTATATTGCAGGCGAGAGAAGGGAAGGAGAAAGGAAAATACTCTGATACTCACGACTTGCGTCAGAGTGGTATCAGAGCGAGGCTATGAAATTCTCTTTGTTCAGGTGGCAGAGGGAAGCAGATTTAAAAATGTCGCCCAGAAGAGAGAGGCAATCGCCTGATCGGGAAGACAGGGATGCCCGAAGAAGGGGTAGGCCAGCAGGTAATGATGAAATGGAGCGTCAGATACGAGATATCAGGGCGAGACTTGAAGATATGGAGACCACCCAGAGGCGTGGATCTGACGCAGGAGAATGCAACGATCCTGAGATTGAAGAGGAAGCTGGAGATGACGCCGAAGAAGTCTCGGCAGAAGATGCTTCAACCGAGAGGTTGATCAAAGCCATTTCGAGGATGAGCTCAAAGACGAGGATGGACATCCCGACTTATGAGGGGAGTCTAAATGCAGAAGAGCTGCTGGATTGGATCCGAGCGCTCGACACCTACTTCGATTATGAGGACATCTAAGAGGATAAGAAGGTGAGGCATGCATTCACGAAGCTGAAAGGACATGCAGCCTTATGGTGGGACGAGCTGCAGGCGGACAGGCGTTCCAAAGGCAAACAGAAGATCAAAAGCTGGGATCAGATGATCGCCAAGATGAGGGCGAAGTTCATTCCGAGGGACTACCAGATCACACTATTCAGGCGCATGCAAAACCTGAGGCAGAAGCTGATGACGGTGACGGAGTACACCGAAGAATTCTACAGGCTTAACATTCGAGCTGGTCATTGGGAGAGTGATGACGAAAAGGTGGCGAGGTATCTAAATGGTCTCAGGTATGGCATTCAGGATGAGCTGAGCATGCTGACCATCCGCACTGTTGAGGATGCGTACCAGATGGCTCTGAAGGCCGAAGAAAAGCTGAGCCGCAAGCAAGGTGAGTGAGGGTGAGGCAGAAGTCAGTCCAAAGGAACAACTGTTGTTCAAGAGAGAACACAGAAACCCAAGGAGGATGGGAAAAGACCTCAAGGAAAGGCTGAGAGAGGTGGAACCTCACAGCAGAGGCAGCAAAATATTGAGCCGAGGAGGCAGCAAGACGATCAGCAAGGAGACTACGCTGATTCCAACACGTTTCCTCGTACCCGAGGTAGAGGAAGAGGCAGAGGAGGAGTTATCATATGTTTCACGTGTGGTAAAGATGGTCATAAAGCCGTGGATTGTCCAGAGAGGAAAATGGACAGAGGAAGAACTCACATCACTGAGGCGTAGAGATGCGATGTTGAGTCAGAAGATGCTGACAGCGGAAGATCGCTTGGGACGCATAAGATCCTTTTGACACCTAAGAGAGAGGTGGACAACACAGTGCAGAGAAGCAGACTGTTCAGGACGGCCTGCACAGCTAGGGACAGAAAATGCAAGGTCATCATCGACAACGGGAGCACTGATAATCTCGTTGCGGCTGAGATGGTAGAAAAGATGGAGCTGGAAATGACTAAGCACCCGAGTCCATATAGGGTCTCGTGGCTACAAAAAGGACACCGGGTAAGTGTCACTAAACAGTGCTTAGTTAAATTTAAAATTGGGAATTATCATGACGAGATTTTGTGCGATGTTATTCCCATGGATGTATGCCACATACTGCTAGGTAGACCATGGAAGTATGATAGAAATGTTGTTCATGACAGGAGGATGAACACATACACCTTAGAGAAGGATGGGAGACTCCATAGGTTGCTTCCGATAAAAGATAAATATCAGGAAGTAAAGACGGAGGTAAGCAGCGCGATACTCCTCATGAGTGGGAAGGAGCTTCTCACAGAGCTGGAGAAAGATGAAGATCCACAGTTCTTTGTTGTCAGGAAGCCGCGTTTTGTCTTGACAAGCACAAGAGTGGACGACTTGCCGGAGGAGATTCAGGAACTGCTGGGAGAGTTCGCTGACATCATTGTGGACGAACTACCTCGTTCATTGCCACCAATGAGGAGTGTGAGTCATCATATTGACCTCATACCCAGAGCAATCCTACCGAACAAGGCAGCATACAGGTTGACACCTCAAGAGAACGAGGAAGTCAAAAGGCAGGTTCAGGATCTGCAGGACAAGGGACTAGTGAGGGAGAGTCTTAGTCCATGTGTTGTTCCGACAGTACTAAGTCCGAAGAAGGATGGAGGCTGGAGGATGTGCACAGACTCCAGGGCGATTAATAAGATCACCATCAGGTATAGGTTTCCATTGCCGAGGATGGATGACTTGATGGATTGCTTGAGCGGGGCAAATTATTTTTCTAAGATAGATCTCAAGAGCGGATATCATCAGATCCGGATGAGAGAGGGAGATGAGTGGAAAACAGCATTCAAAACAAACGAGGGTTTGTACGAATGGCTGGTCATGCCGTTTGGGTTGACAAATGCACCCAACACTTTTATGAGGATGATGAATGAAGTCCTACGGGAATTCATTGGCAAATTCGTGGTGGTGTACTTGGACGACATATTGATTTTCAGCAAAACCAGGGTTGAGCATTTGAGAAGGTTACATCAGGAGAAGCTGCTGATAAATTTAAAAAAATGCTCGCTCATGCAGACGAAGCTCATATATCTGGGTTTTGTAATCTCGGCAAATGAATTAAAGATGGATCCTGAGAAGGTGAACGTAATCAGGAATTGGCCATCGTCGAGAAATGTTTTTGAGGTACGGAGCTTCCATGGTTTGGCTAGCTTCTACAGGAAATTCATTCGGAATTTCAGCGGAATCAGTGCTGCAATGATGGACACTGTGAAGAAGAGGCATAAAATTTTTCAGTGGACAGCCGAGGCTGAAAAGAGCTTCAATCCGTTGAAGCGGAAGATAACCGAGCAGCCAATTCTGGTGCTGCCGGATTTTCAGAAAACCTTCCAGGTGAAGTGTGACGCCAGTGGGTATGTTGTTGGAGGAGTCTTGAGTCAGGATGACAGGCCTGTGGCATACTACAGTGAGAAGCTGGATGATGCCAAATTGAAATAATCCACGTATGATAAGGAATTCTACGCCATCATACAGGCACTGAAGAAGTGGAGGCATTATCTCATACCCAAAGAATTTGTGCTATACAGTGATAATCATGCACTGCAATTCATGAGTCAGCAGGAGAAGTTGAACCAGAAGCATGCGAAGTGGGTGGAGTACATGCAAAATTTCACATTTGTGATAAAGCACATTTCGGGGACTGCGAACAAGGTGGTTGATGCCTTAAGCAGGAAATGTTTATTGCTGCAGGAATTCAGGGTCAAGACTTTGGCTTTTGAAAACCTGAAAGATATGTATGCAGGTGACGCAGACTTTGGTGAGGCGTACGAGGCAGCTGAGAACCCAGTTCTCAGGGATAGGAGTCTGTGGATTGACTACCTGATCCAGGATGGGTTGCTTTTCAAAGGCAATCAATTGTGCATTCAAGATTTCTCTATGAGAGACAATTTGGTGAAGGAAAAGCACAGCGGTGGACTAGCAGGTCATTTCGGGCATGACAAAACATTCGCCAAGCTGAGCGAATCATATTATTGGTCGGGCATGCATACAGATGTGAAGAGATTTGTTGACCGATGTAGAATATGTAAACATGCTAAGGGCCGAAAGCAGAACACGGGATTCTATCAGCCGTTGCCTATACCAGAGAGGCCGTGGGAAGCCATTAGCATGGACTTTGTATTGGGTTTACCGAGAACTCAGCGAGGAGTGGATTCCATCTTTATGGTGGTGGACAGGTTCTTGAAGATGGCACATTTTATCCCGTGTCACGAGACAAGCGATGCCACACACATAGCAAATTTGTTTTTCAAAGAGATCGTGCGATTGCATGGATTGCCGAGAAGCATAGTCTCGGACAGAGATACCAAGTTCATAGGTCACTTCTGGAGAACGCTATGGAAGAAGTTGGGGACTGATATAGCATTCATCTCAGCATACCATCCACAGACAGATGGGCAGACAGAAGTCGTCAACAGAAGCTTGGGAGATCTGTTGAGAAGCCTGGTGATGGAGCATCACACCAGTTGGGATCATATTTTACCGCAGGTAGAATTCGCGTACAATGATTCGGTGAATCGGAGTACAGGTAAGAGCCCGTTCCAGATTTTGTATGGAACATAGCCGAGAGGAGTATCTGAGCTCAGGGAGTCAGAACAGATTGAGACTAGCAGCGCGAGGGCTGAAGAATTCGCTGAGGCAATGCAGGAGCTTCACACGCAGGTGAAGCAGCGATTGCAAAAATCGAATCAGGAGTACAAGCGCAGAGCCGACCAGAGGAAGAGGAACTTCAGTTTGAAGTTGGAGACATGGTTCTGGCACACCTGAGGAAAGAAAGGTTCCCAAGGGGGACATACAACAAGCTCAAGATGAAGAAAATTGGACCATGCAGAATCCTGAGGAAATTTGGCGAGAATGCGTATGAGCTTGAGTTGCCAGAGGGCATCGGGATATCTCCGATTTTCAACATTTCGTATTTATACCCATATAAAATCGAAGATGCAGGAGCTGGAAACGTTGAAGAACCAGTGGTCCAGTGGCAGAAGAAATTGCCAGTTGCACAGAAGCCACAGATGGAGGGCATACTGGATAAAAGAGCTGGTAAGAAGACCAGGAGAAAGCAACATTTTGAATACCTGGTAAAATGGAAGAACCACCCAGTGGAGGATGTCAGCTGGGAAACCGAGGCGGTAATACAGAAACACGGGAAGACTGTACAAGAGCTCATGAGCAGGAGCCCATGAAATTTTTCGAGCCGAGGAGTATGATGCAGGAGCATCGCTCACTCATCAAGCGAGCCAGCGCGTGGAGGCAAAGGAACAGCTGGACAACGCCAGCATTCAAATTTTGGAACATTGTAATATGGCTGCGCCAAACATTAATACTTGATGTGATGAAGCACACTTTGTATATGTAACGGACCTTGAGCGGATAAGCTCTCGTCCTTAGGTAGATGAGGCATTTATTTAGTTTTAATGCAGGTAGATAAGGAATTAACTATAGATTAGACAGTTTTAGCTTTCGAGAGGGAAAATGGAGTATAGACACCCTCCCTTATATCATTGTATTATCATCAAGCATTAGAATTGAGAGCAAGAAGAGAGAGCAGAGAAGAGAGTTGTGAAGAACTTCCATGTACAGATATTGAGTTAATAGGAGAAGCCCTGATTCAATTCCATGGATGTGTTTGATCTCTGTGTGCTGCTGATATTATGCCTTTGCATGTTTTCTTCCTTTTATGCTTATTTAGTATATGCTGCGTATGTGATTGCATACCAGGTTCGAAACCTGAGAGAATGAGTGAATGAGTTTCAATTGTTTCTGCTTGAGCCAGGAGATTCCTGCATAGAGTGCAGTCGAATTCCTCCGCATAGAGTGCGTTGAGGAGGCCAAGCAGTTGAACTTTTGTTCTCTTTTGCCCAGAGTTTGGTTTGAGGTATTCGAGCCGTGCAGGTGAGTGCAGGTCGAAGTTGAGTCTCAGTAGCAAGGCTGAGAAGAGGAAAGGGCCGAAGCCGTTGCGAGCGTGGACGCACGGGACCCAAAAGACTTCAATACTTTCGGAAGTGATTGAATAACGAGCACAAGGAGCGTGTTCGAGGAATCCTTGATGGAGTCCGAGTTGACAAAAAGCTCAGGAGGGATAGTCCCTTTGATTCGTCGTGAAGTCGACCCCTGCGGAGGTCTCACAGAACAAAGGTGGTGAATGGGGGAAACTCTTCAAGAGGAAGAGAATCGACGACTTGAATCGTTGTGGAGAATCACTAATATCGCGACCTGACTTGTGGTTCAGATGTATCGGGAGTTCGCGACGGAAGATTCTTGTTTCTCGTAGAGTGAGGTCACGAGGATGTGAAACGCGACGTCCCGGAACGTTTTGCATGGTGTACGTCCGGATAGATGATGTGACAGGTGGTCTCGGGATATCGGATCTCGAGGGTTGGAGACCTCAAGTCTGATCTCGGGAGTGACGAGAGCGCAAGGTCGCGAGATTTCGAGTCATCGGTATCTCGGCACTTCGGGTCTCGGGGTTCGAGCATTCGAAGGCGTAGAGACGCTAGTCGCGAAGTCACGATAACGCGAGGTCCCGATATACCGAGACAGAGTCAACGTTGACCAGAAGTATCGGGTCTCGGGATCCGAGAGTCCAATTCCCTGTTGCGGAATTTGCGAAGCCGCGAGAACCGATCCTTCGTGATACAAAGAAGGGAGGATCGCCGGAAGTAACTGTGGGTAAAGAACTCCCGAGGGAGTTGGAAGAGCATTGACTCTTCGGGCCAGAGATAGTTAAGGTCCTGGTGGAGCGATAGTGCCGTTAAGGGCAGGTTGTGTCATATATTAATAATACATTAATAAAATAGTAATATACTGAACATAATGTATCGAGTAAGACATTATTATATTAATTTAATTTATACATTACATTAATAAATCATTGTATGATTGCATTATTAATAGTTTAATATATTACATTATTAATATATAAATGCATCATAACATTATTAATGTATCAATAATATTATATTATATTTTTAATTCATCAATCAATGAAACAATATATATTTTAATGTATTAATACATTATTAATAGTTTAATATATAATATTATAAATTAATGTAATAATACTTTTATATGTAAATTAGACTAATGTAAAAGTACTAATAGATTAATTTGTAAGGTTACATATAAGACTGTTAATATATTAAAGTATATATTGTTTTAATGATTGATAAATTAAAATTATTAAAGTATATATTGTTTTATTGATTGATAAATTAAAATTGTAATGTAACTTTATTGATACATTAATAATGTAATGATACATTGATATATTAATGTAATGTATAAATAAAATTTTAATTTCATTACTTAATTTATAAATTAATTAATATATTAACAATGAAATGTAATAATTAATTTTGTACACTATTACAATATTAATTAATACATTGCTAAAGTATTAATACATTAATAAAATAATACATTAATAACATGAAAAACATATTATTAAATACATTAATAAATAAATAATACATTACTAAAGTATTAATACACTAACAAAATAATACATTAAAAAATAACAAAAATGTTAATACATAAAAAGTCATTAACAAAGTATTAATACAATGATAAAAGAATATATTAATAAAGTAGAAATACATTGAAGTTAATTACTTCAGTAATAAGCTATTAAATTATTAAAATATTAATAAATAAATTCATTGCTAAAGTAGTAATATAATAGAGAGATTAAACTTTATGAATAAAAAGTGGTTGTTGTTCGTTAATAATTAATTGACAAGCATTAATTACTAAATATTAGTATACAAATGATTACTATACACTTTGTAAATATAATATAATTAATAATATCTATATAGCTAATTTTTAATTTCATAATTAATTAATAATATGTATAATGTTAATAAATTAATAAATACTAAATATATGTAATGTAGGTATAAAATGTTCCTCACAATGCGATGTTGGAAAATATTTGACACAATGGGATGGCAGGAATGTTCATGAAAATGTGACGTTCATAAATGTTCGTCACAATGGGACGGTAGGAATGTTCACTACAATGCGATGTTGGGAAATATTTGTCACAATGCGATGTTGGGAAATGTTCATCACAATGCGACGTTGAGAAATATTCATCACATTGGGACGGTACAAATGTTTATCACAATGAGATGTTAGGAAATGTTTGTCTTGATGCGATGTTGGGAAATGTTCACCACAATGTGACGTTGAGAAATGTTCGTCATATTGGGATGGTGCGAATTTTCATCACAATGTGATGTTGAGAAAAGTTCTTCACAATGCGATGTTGGGAAATGTTCGTTATAATAGGATGGTAGAAATGTTCATCACAATGCAATGTTGGGAAATGTTTGTCACAATGCGACATTGGGAAATGTTCGTCATAGTGGGATGGTAGGAATTTTCTTCACAATGCCACATCGGAAGTGTTGTCAGAAATTGACATCAGGAATATTCTTTGTGGGTGTGTGACTTTGGACAATGATCATGACAATGTGACAAAGAAAAAATTTAGCAACACAGTGGGGTTTCGACATGCTCATCACATTGTGATGGTTGTGGGAGGTTGTTTGTCACAATATGACTTAGGGATTTGTTTTTCATGGAGTGATGAAAGGAATGTTTGTCACAAAACAATGTTGGACAATGTTTACCAGAATGTCACAAAGAAAAAAGTTAGTAACATGTTGAGGTTTTGGCATGCCTCATTGCAATGTTGGTGGAAGGATGCTAGGCTTAGGAACATTGAAGCATGACATCAAGGGTTATATAAATTTGAGTTTTTCATTATGAGTTATATAAATTTATGTTTTTTAGTGAGGGTTAAGTTGCATCATGAAGAAGTTTAAACTATGGGAAAGATAAATGTTAGAAAACATTGTCATATGTTACGAGAAAAAAAAAATGGGGATGAGTTAAAGAAAATTCCACATTTCTTTGACAATTACATAAGCAACCTTATCGTTGAATTGAATGAAAATGTTATCGCATAAAGAGAGAGTTCAACAATAACACTTGAAGAAGTTTCCTATAAAACAATGTGATACAGTGGAAATTTAAAAGTAAATAATTGATTTTTAGTAACTTAAAATTATTTGAGATATTTGACATTTGAGGTTGACATTAAATAAATTAATAAAAATACAAAAGATTATCTTTAAATTTCATAAATTAAAAGCTCAACTTTAATATTATATCATATTGTGACAAATTAAATGTAAAAATGGAAATAACTTTAGTATTGAATTTTGTAATGAAGTTTTGTTTATCATATAAAAAATTATGAATAATATGAGACATAACAACATATGGAAAGTACAACATAGGGGGAAAGAGAAATAAGCTATAGTTTACATGTATAAAGGAATTTAAAAAATTGCATTTCAATAATATTGTGACAATTTAAAAGTAATAAAGCGACTAAGTTGAATGGAATGACATATATACCATTTGCAGAGTAATAAAGGAAAGACATATATATCATTTGAAGAGTAATAAAATAAATGTTTGTCGTACATATTTAAAACAAATTGTGACATTGCAACATAAGGGAAATAATTATTGAAGAGATAAACTTGTTTAAGATATGGTATAATACAAAAATAATAGTAATATGGTTCACTGAAAGGGAAAAGTAAAGAGAAAAAAGAATATATTAAGAAATAACTAAAGTATGAAAGTTAGCAACAATAATATTTTATTCAATAAGATTTATGTGGTGAGGGTTTTCAGTCAAATTCGGAAAAATCACAGTTTCGTTGATGGATTGTCGACGTTTCGGATCCATATCACGATCCATGTTCACGACAAGAAGCCTCAATTATGATTTAAGAAAAACTCTTCATATAAATGCTAAATGGATATAGGAATCATTATTTTATTTTATAATTGTTATTAGGTTTTGATATTATTTGTAATTTTCCAATTCATTTTAAATTTAATATTATTTTTTATTTAAAATTCTTTGAAAAATCTTTTTAAATTTTTAATTTTTAATAAGAGTATTATAATGATGTTTAGAAATTATTTTTATTAAAAAAAATTATTTAAAAGAACTAGATTGTTTGAGGATTTTAGTATTTAACTAGTAATTAGTAAGGGTTAGAAGAACTTTCATACTTTCATATTTTAAGATAATAAAAATTGTTTTTTAATTTTAAAAATTAGGGTTTACTAAAGTTGATTGTTTTAATTGTTATTCCCTTTTATTAAGGGGAGCCAAATTTCATTCAGGTCTAGGTCATTATCCCTATTAAGGTTGCTTGGATTTCTTTGAATTTCAATCGCTTCCCTAATGCAACATTTAAATAGGTGATCCTCCTTTGCCAGAATTTTTGTCTCTTTAAAGCGTACATGGTGTTTTTTTTTTCCAGAGAGTGTTCTGCTAAGGCTCAGGTACGAATGTGCTCATTCTTTATGTCAGCTCTATGTTCTTAAATTCGAATTTGAAAGGAGTGCCTAGTTTCACCGATGTAGCAGTTACCACATGAGCATTCAATCTTGTAAATTCCTTTGCATTTGTGTGGATCGAGTTTATCTTTGACAAATCGCATATTTTGTTTGATTGTTTCATGTGGTTTGAAGGAGGTCTTGATATCATTTTTGTTGAAGGCTCTGGTGATTTTGTCTGTTACTCCTTGGATGAAAGGGAGGTAGGAAGTGTTATTAGGGGTTTGGTTATCAGGGGGTTTGGGTGTTATGTTTATTTTTTCTTTGTCTTTATTGATTGCATTTTTAAAGTATTTATTATTATATCCAATGTTTCTGAAAATGTTGGAGATGTGATCTTTTTCTTTTTCAAAGTGTTCCTTGTCAGATATTCTTATGCCCAGGGTTTTAAGGACTCTTATTTTCTGGTTGGGGTGGTGATGGGAGATTGCATGTAGGTACTTCTCAATGTGTGTCTTCTTCCTATAAATAGTGTGCCCTAAGCTTACATCGTGTTTCCTATTAATTAGAACGTCTAGAGAAGGTATGCTACCGTTTTCCTCAAGTTCCATTGTGAATTTTATGTCGTTTGAGATATTGTTTAGGTGTTGGAAGAATTTGTCAAGTTCTTCTTTCCCATGGGGCCAAAGAACATTGGTGTTATTGACAAATGTTTTTCCATCTTGATTTTTTTAGAGGGTAGGAATCTAGGGATCTCTTTTCAAAGTTTTCCATAAAGAGATTGGTGACGATTGGGGACAATGGAGATTCCATTGCTACCCTAATGGTATGTCCATAAAATTCCCCTTGGTAATTGAAGAATGTGGAATGGAGACGAACGTCGGTTAATTTCGTTGTTTCAGGGTTAGTTACTTATTTTACCACTTAGATAGCTTGATCCAAGGGAATTTTTGTGAAAATGGAAACTACGTCAAAGCTTATGAGAATGTCTTCAAGTTTCAATTTTTCTTTTTCAATGATTTTGATAAATTTGTTGGAGTCTTTTATAAAGTAGACGATATGGTGTACTAGGGGGATAAGAATCTTGTCTACATGTTTAGCTAGTTCATAGGTTGGTGAGCCTATGGTATTCATTATGAGTATGAGAGGAGCATCTTTCTTGTGAATTTTTGCTAGGCCATAAATCCTAGGAGTGATCTCATTTTTGGGGTTGAGACATTTCTTGGTTATTTCATCTAGTTTGGAGTAGTTGATAGCTTTCTTGACATCTTTTATAATATTTTTAATGGGGTTGTTGAGGAGTTTTCTATAGCTTCCACTTTGGGAGAGGTGTTTAGTCATTTTTGTGTTGTAATCATTTCGGTCTAAAAGAACTATTTTGCCACCTTTATCTTCTCTAATAATGACTAAGTTTTCATTATTTCTGAGGTTTTTTAGAGCTACACATTCTTCCTTACTGATATTTCTTATTGGGGGTTTGGCCTTTCTAAGAATGAGGAAGCAATCTTGTCTTACCTGTTTCTTGTCATTGTCTATTAGGGTTTGAATATTGTTCTCAATAAAAAAAAAACATGATGTTGTCAAAGAGAATGGTGCTTCGGGAGATAGTGAAGTTCAAACCTTTCTTTAGAATGCTAAGCTCGGCTTCTATAGGTTCATACGATGAAAAATTTACCACTTTCTTGTTGCTGGTATCCACGCTATTTGAATCTACGTTGTTGTTTTCTTCGTTGTTAAAATCTACATTGTTGGTGTGAGCGCTAGTGGAATTTACATTTCTAGTGTCTTTTCTCTTGGAGTCTACGTTCTTGGCGCCCGTGCTAGTGCATACGTCCTCATTATATGTGTTGGTTGTTCATGTTGGAGTCTCGGCTAAATGGATAAAATCTATAATTTCAAATGGATAAAATCTATAATTTCAAATACTTTGCATAAAAAAAAAATATTTATTCCAAAAAAATAATATTCAAGATAGTTGTTCATGTTGGAGTCTGGGCTAAATGGATAAAATCTATAATTTCAAATACTTTGCATAAAAAAAATATTTATTCCAAAACAATAATATTCAAGACAATCATAAATCAAAGGAAAATTAACTATTTTTACATTGAATTAGAATATAATATAAAAAATTAATATTATTAGATATTTGAAAAAAGTAAATTAGTTTTGAATTAGAATATAATATAAAAAATTAATATTATTAGATATTTGAATAAAGTAAATTAGTTTATAATAGTATAATTTTAACCTTCTTTACATTTAATTGGAACATATATAATATAAACAATTAATATTTTTCTTATTGTATAATATAATATAGTTTATTTTAAGTCATATGTTATAAGAATATTTAACAATTAATATTTTTCTCATTGTATAATATAGTTTATTTTAAATAGTATGTTATAAGAGTATTTAATTTTTGTTATTGTATACAAAAATGCTAATTTTTTTCATTATAAAAAAATGTGAAATGCATTATGCAATCTAGTATTGAAAAACCAATCAATTATCTTTTATAATTGGAACATATATAATATAAACAATTAATATTTTTCTAATTAATATTTTTTTCATTGTATAATATAATTTATTTTAAGTCATATATTATAAGAATATTTTTTTTATTATTCTATATAAAAATGCTAATTTTTATCATTATAAAAAATAAAAATAAAAAGTAAAATACATTATACAATCTAGTATTGAAAAATCAATCAATTATTTTAGAAAATAAAAATTATGAAATAATTCTATGTGAAATCATTTTTTATTGTTTTTTCTCAATGCACAATATATATATATATATATATATATATATATATATATATATATATATATATATATATAATAATGACTTACCTAAAATTTCACTATGAAATCATTTTTTATTGTTTTTTCTCAATCCTATATATATTCACTGTTTTATTTTTTATAATGACATACCAAAAATTTCACTGAAAAATCTCAAAACAAACCAACATAAGGACAAAATTTATCATAGCATGTCAAATAACCTGAAAATTGAAAATAACTAATTACAGAAATTATAATTTATAATTGAAGGAAACTAATTGCAGAATTTTTTTTGAGATGATATTACCTTTGTTTTGATACCTTTTCTTACTGTGATATGTTGTTCTATCGCTTTTGCTAAAGTTCTCTTCATTGTCATGAAAAGCTAAAAGTTGACAAATGTGTGAGTGCATCCAATATGGAAAAAGTGGAATGCAGAAATTAAAAAAACTCCCCTAAATTTAAATCGAAAACGTGGACGTGGCGTGAAGTTCACACTTCATATGAAGTGTGTGTTCCCCTCGTAATTTTGAAAAACATATTTTTGTCTCGAATATGTTCATTAATCTAAAAATCTAATTACTTAAAGATGTACATTTATTGATTATGGGCATATTTAATAAGTTTTCAGTACTTAATCAATTTTGTATGGACAAGATTAAATATTGATGGAATATTCTTAGTAGTCCCAATAAATCAATGGTTGTGATTTCAACCACTAATTTCCTCACTATTATAAAAACATCAGTTTACATGTTTATTTTTTTACTTTTTCTTAATCATATTTAAAATTTACTATGGTGGCTCGTTGATTGCCAAGTATGAGTGATTAGGGTTTTATTTTCTATGCCAACCTAAACCTTTGGCCTTCACTAGCCACGTTCGGTCCACCTCTCGGCAGTTTCTCCATCCACCTCTAGGCCGTTTCTCTTTCCTGGAGGTTCAGGTTTTGCAAGCCGTCCTTTCCGCGTTCACCAGCGACGAATTTGTGGCTATGCTAGTCGTATGACTAGCAATTGAAGATGTTGACATATTCTTAGTTGTCCTCCCAAATTAATGAATGGAATTTACTGCTCATAACTTCCTTTCATTTATGAATACATCTATTAACTATTTACTTTTTCACGTTTACCACATATTCTTAGTGTCCTCTCAAATTAATGAATGGAATTTATTGTTCATAACTTCCTTTCATTTATGAATACATCTATTAAAGTGTTTACTTTTTCACATTTACCTAATCATATTAAAAAATTAAAGTAAATTGGAGTGTGAACGACTTAATGCCAAATTTAAAGTATCCTTGAACAACCTCCTTAACCTCCTAACGGTCTATTCCAAATCCTTAATTACTTACAGTGTCTCGTAATTACTTCACCACGAATTACAAACATTAAAAAAAAATAGTCATGAATTACAAACATTAACAAAAGACCAAAGAATTGATCGCATGTGTCATATTGTTAGGTGTTTCATTTTGGCCAGGTTGGATGTGATGTTGCATGGCCAGTGTGATCATGTCGATGCCGCAATTGTCTTGGCATTTCAGATTTCACTTGGGCACTAATGGTTTCGATTATACCCGCATACTAACATAGACGCATTTAAATCACTTAGTTTCTTCTTTGTATTAGCATATGGAACCTGGGTATCTTCCTTATGGTTGCATATCTTCTCGAATTTTGAGGTGCACATATACCTATATTAACATTCTCACCTGATGAGCTTCACAATCTGAGAGTGGATATCAAAACCAAGATATCCAGCACCCATATTATTGATAAATTGCGAGGTAAAGAGAAATGCAGAGAGAAAAGAATAGAACAGTATATTGAAATGTATGAAGAAGTACTAAAGAAGTTGTGTAGTAGTTACAATGCAATGGGAGATAGTTGAGCTAAATATGCTCAAGATAAAAAAGAATAGAAAGTACAACTGTCCAGTATAGCTGGCAGTGTATAGTCAGACTGTTGAGGTTACATTATATTTAACACTCCCTCTTAAACTCAACAGTTACAATCATCAGCACTGACTATGCCTAAGTTTTGTCTCTCAAAATCAAAAACTGACTTTCCTAGTGGCTTTGTAAAGATATCAACAAGCTGATCTCGAGAACCACAAAATTGTAGTGCAATATCACCATTATTGACTAGCTCACGTATGAAATGAAACCGAGTGTCAATGTTTTTATTTTTCTTGTGAAACACATGATTCTTAGATAAAGCTATTGCTAAAGTATTGTCATAAAAAATAGGCATTGGATCATTTTCTGTATGTGACATATCTTTCAATAATCTTCTCAACCACACAGCTTGACATGAAGTTGTAACGACCTCTTGTTTACGAAGACTCAACTCTAGTAACTAGTGCAATTTTTTTTTTGTTTAAGGTGTGTGTGTTTAAAAAGTGTGTTAGCGCATGTACAAGGAAACAATCAACACATTCGACTCTGCGTCGCCATCCGACGACGAATGAGACGTAACCATGATGAACATAAAAAGATGACAAGGATGAAAGACAAGTAACTGCATGCATAAACGACGATCACACGATAATAAGCAAAACTGACCTCCCGCTCGTCCTACCCTGTAAGGTTAGGACCTCCAAGACACATAATCAACGCTCAAGCCCCGATTCCCATCGATTTTAACCATTTAAGGTCTCAGGGCTGGCGACTGTTTTGAGGAACATGGAGACATCTACATCCCGCCCGACACAAGCAAACCAAGAAATGAAAGACAACCAAGTACAATAATACTTAAAGAAAACCACGACCACTACGGAAGGCGCAATCCAAAGGAACTCTGACAACAACCTACCAACATTTGAATGAGGCATTATCCACGACTCAACTAGCATTAAATTATAATCCATTACTACTTGTAAATACCATTAGTTCACTGGCTGCCAAATCTACCCCTAAAGGAACGTAAAACAATTAATTTCGATTCCCCGATACTAATTCCTAAGGACTGATTGTACATACTTTTAAGGCCTTGCGTTTTATATGTTAACAAATTTGACAATATTCAACCACATAACCATAATGATAACCACAATGTCTCTCTTCTCAAAAAACTATCATGTTATTACATTGCCTCACATTCAGTGGATTATATAAATATCTAGATCTATGCGAAGATATCTAGAACTATTTCATTTAAACAATATAAACAAAATAAACTATATATAAGCTAATTTAATTCACTTCTTGCCATGACATTATCTTAACAATCATTACCATACACTAGCATTAACTTAAATCAAAACATTACATTAATTTTTCTCCCTTTTTTTTCATGATCCTCAGGAGTAATTAAAAAATAGCCTTACCCTAAATATTGGTATAAATACCACATGCATTACATAATTGTTAAGTACACCATCGATATTTGCATCCATAATTCCATAAGGAGCCGTCTAACTCTACTCAATATACACCTAATGGCTAGAAATTTAGAACCAAAATTTAATACATAAACTATCCATATAAACTTAATAAACTCATTATGCATAACTTTCCATATAAAATCAATATGCATAAACTTTCCATATAAACTCAATAAACTCAATATGCATAACTTTCCATATAAAATCAATATGCATAAACTTTCCATATAAACTCAATATACATAAGCTTTCCTTTTAAGCTCACTGTCTCGATTCCCATTAGCACCCTAAGGTCATTGTCATTTGTAATTTTCTTTCATAAGATAAATGTAGCAGTTAATGTGGTAGCTTTCAAATAATCTATATCAATGATTGCTAAGGGGGCATACTAGAATATCAAATATTCCCTTGAATTGAGCAGTAAATGTCCCTACATTTTCTTCAATTATCATGTAATTATGTGATTGAACTAGACGGCACAACTTAATCCATTATTGTAGCTTTTCTATTCTCTGGCTGGTTGACAAACCATTAAATCAAAAGGGAAACTCAAACATGATTTTAATTGGGCACTTTTTGTTTTTGTGATTGGTCTCCTCCTGAGGCTACTTTAATTTTGTAGAAACTTGGAAATGGTTTTGTTTTAGGGATTGTCTTCACATCGTGTTTCGGGAAGCAAGTTCAACCAGTTTAGTTTAATTAGATACATCAAACATTCAGACTTCTTTAATCAATGCACTATACATATTTTTAAAATATGACTACAAAATACGACAACCAATTCTATTCTATCAGTTCTTAAAGAATTTATATTACAAGCTACTTCCAGTTTTGTAGTGTTGGTCTTTAGGTTTGTTATATTTGTTCCTTAACATTGCCATGCTAGTGTTTTGTAACCGGTTGTAAGAGATTCACTGGTCGATTTTATTCTAGGTCATGGCCATCCATTTGCTATGCCAAATGTTTTAGTTTTGCTCAAAAAACAAGCTTTGAAGTCTAAAAACCTGGTGGGGACGCCTTTGCTGGAAAGTAAAGGTGATAGTGAAACCCTATTGGGTGTGGTTCAACTTTTTACTCCCGTAAAGGCTGCAATGAAAGTTGTTGGCATGCGGTTAAGGTTTCAGGTTACAGAAATAAATATTAGTGAGGAGGAAAACTTGTGCCAGTGTGTTATCATTGTTTATCTACACAAATCCTCACTGTCACGTAACAGAACGGGTCGTGGTGGTGATTTTGGAGTGTAGGGTAAGCATCCGGATCACTGGTAGAAATTGATATGAAAGGTAATGGAGGGAACGCCAACGCAGAGCAATTCCTTGCAGCGAAAACACAGGGAGTTAATACAAACGCAGAATAAATGCTCACTCCTGGGCACACGCAGCATTACAACGCAATAATAAAATGCAATTAAAAACGCAGCAAACACACTCTGTGAATAGAAACGCCCACAAATAAAACACAATATAACACGCACGACAACTCATACCAAAAATTAAACGCACACTGTAAAAACATAAAGACAGTAACCTGTAAAACAAATTTCCCCCAATGATTGCCCACAGGGACTAAAGAAAACACCCACCATCAGAGGAACTCGCCCTCAGAGAAGACAAAAAAAACGTCTGGCATCGCGCAGTAAAAGTTCCAGCCCCCAAGAGATTGAACGCCCACAGAAACTCGAACCCGTAGAACATAATTTTCCCACAAAAGTTATAAAAAGAAATGCCCCTGTATAAAAAAAGAAAACCCCCCCAAAAACAATTGCTCACTATATAAAAAGAACGCCACTATATACAAAGTGCCACTGTATAAAAATTGCAATGCCATTGTATAAAATTTGCCCACTGTAAAAAAAAATGCCACTGTAAGAAAGCCCATGCAAATAACAAAATGCCCATAAAAAAATGTAAATGCCCACCATCATTACACACACCCACAGAAATCAAAATTCCCACAACAAGGTAAAAAAGAAAACACCCAATGAATTGAAGCACCACCAAACGAATGTAGAAAGCCAACAATTTCAGAAACGCCCAAGAAAACCAACCCTGAAAACGAAATCTTCAACGGATCAAAGAATAATAATATAAACATTTCCCAAAGCTCATATAGACGAATGCCAGATCTAAACACCAGATCAATTGATCTTAGAAATCAAAACCAACAAGTGTCAGAGGGAAAGCCAGATCTAGTTTTACTTCCATAAAATATCAGCAAGCGAGATCGCCAGAACCAGCATTTCAGAACATTACAATCATCTTATAGTTCCCAGCCTAATATTTAATGCATTATACTCAATAAAATAAACGAGTGTACCTGTTTCCTTTGCCTGTCTCGTATGTTGTCCGCGCCTCGATTGATGTCCCGCGCTCCTTGCCGCTCATTCTTGCCGACCGTGAAACCCTCACCAGTACCTCCCATCCAATCTCTAGGGGTACTCTTCTTCCCCCTTAGCCCCCCGAGCCGCAAAGGGGCCACACAAATTCCAGAAGATAAATCTATCTTCTCAGCTCGCCTCCAAAGCTGAGCTACCACTCCAATACAGCTGAGAAATTCCCAACTCCTCACAAGAAAACAGTCAAGCCACAATCCGGCAGCGTAACGTTACGCTAACTGTTCCCCCTTTCTTCCTCATTTTCCCCTTCTTTTATAGAAATTTGAGACCCACCTACTTTCCCTAAAATTACTCCTAGGGTTCCTAGATCCCCTCTCATGCTTTTAATAACTTTCCTAA